>JAJEJO010052779.1:0-18200 GCA_020662805.1 Glaucomys volans | reverse complement strand
TTTTGTACAGATTGTACAAATTGTACATTTTGTACAGATTGTACAAAATTATTTGTACAATACAGATTGATGCCAACAATTTCAATATCATACAAAGCTTTGCTTCAATATAGTTTTCTCTCCCCCTTCTTAGTGCTCTTGTTGTCATATAAATTGCATCTTTAAGTATCATAATATGTCAATTTTTTTATGATAATTTCTTTTTGAAATTATTTTAAAATTAGATATGAGAAGAATAGAATTTAAAATAGTATTTTTTGCTGTGTTTTCTACTTACCTTTGGCATTACCTTTACTGGTACCTGTTACATCTTTATTTGGATTCAGGTTCCTATGTGGTATCTATTAATTTCAGTCTGAAGGACTTGCATGAGTTTTTTTTAAAAGAGAGATCTGCAAACAACAAATATCTTTCATTTTTTTCAAACCTGCAGTGTCTTAATTTTTACATCATTTTTCATTGCCCTTTTTCTGAATCTTGTATAATCATTTTATAAAGTTTTAACAACTACAAATTATCAATTGGAAAATACTGCTAGGTAGTTAGTTTTGAAAACCTAGCTAGGTCAGTTTTGAAAATGAAATTTTACACAAATTAGAATAACCAAAATCACCCATTTAAATTCAGTTTACATATAAAGCAAGAGCAAATCTAGCAAATCTAGCAATGGAAGAACTTTAATGTTTTATAAACTTCCTGGGTTAGATTTATGTCAGTATAACAAAATACCTGAGTTATTCCATTTACAAGGAGAAAAGGTTCATTCTGACTCAGAGTTTTAGAGGTTCTAGTCCAGAACCAATTGGCCCTATCACTTTAGGCCTATGCCAAAGCAACGTGATGGGTCAGGAGCACATGGAAGAGCAAAAGTGCTCATCTCATGGCCAGAAAGCAAAAGGTAGGAAGAGGAAGAGACTAGGATTTCATAAACCCCTTTAAGGGTATGCCCCCACTTATTCAGAAACCTCCCACCAGACCCTACCTCCTAAAGTTTTCAATACTGTCCAATAGTGCCACACTGGGGAACTAATCCTTTAACACATGACACTGGGGGACATCCAAGTTCAAAAACTGTAACAGTGCCTTGAGGTTATTTCAATCTTATGAACACCTTTGTGAAGAAATAGGACTCGTATGTCATTGTTAGATAAGTACTAAGATTTCTAAAATATAAGTAACTTTCCCTGTCATTCAACTGGTAATTTGTTAAACTGAAATTCATCTTAATGTCATTGTGAAGTGTTTCCACTATATTCAAGGACATCATTTAACATTTTCTGAGTATTTCTGAGAGGTCGCTTCATTTTATCACATTGTAGTAACAGTAGTTATGATATCTCTCTTTTTTTGAGTAGTGTATTATTATGCTCACATTGTTATTATGAATGTTATAAACTAATTATAAATAAAAATAAATGAGAAAAAATTTGTTTATCAGAATAAAAAGTAAATCAGATTTTTCAGCTTAGGATAAAAATATAAAACTAAATGAGATATACTTACAAGATGGTGCAACTAGTTCCTAACACTTATTGAACATCTGTGAAATACTTGGAGATTTTCACCCCCAGTTTTTAGTGAGTAAAAATCTGTTGGTTATCTCAGTTTGATATTAATTGGTGGTAATTTTCTGGTAATAACCTAGTGATTGTGCCTAGTGGAGGAAGAGATCGAAAGAAAATGAGAGAAGGAAATCATGCCATTGCAGTTCTAGGAGCCTGTGGATGAACAGATCCCCAGAGGAAACAAGGAGTTTGCTAAAACATTTAACCAAGAGTGATCACACCACAGGAAGCAAGTTTTCCACTTGGGTTCTATTACCAACTAAAAGGCATGCAAAAACAACAAGTTAATGTGAGCTCTTAAACAAGGAGTATAGGTATGTTGTCCATCTCCCAAGGGTGAGAAAGAGCTTTACCGTCACAACACAGAGTCACTGGGTCTCTAAATCTCTTCTCTTACTCATCAGGGAGCATGCACAGGTTCTTGACATGATGCACAATTTATTTCCATTGGCAAATCAGACAGATTGAGGCTCCAATAAGGCATAAGTGAATGACTTGTAGAGTGGACCAAAAGGACAAGTAAAGAATGAGGAAAGAGGGAAAACTTTCATACTAGAGAGCTCCATGAAGCACGGGATGCTTCACTCAGGGAAATTTGGGGCTGGTGAAGAAGTTGTAGATTTGAGGTGACTGAAGCTAATCAAAGTAAGCAAAATACAGGAGTGACTACTAATGTTACAAAGAAAGAACTGGAGAAGAAGTAGGATATTCTTTGAGATACAATTAAGACGGTTTCTCTGACAGAGGTAGTGGTCAGCTCTTAGGGATTGAAATTACTAGAAAGAAGATATTCTTGAATTATTAGGTAATCATTCAGAAAATGGAGACAATGTGTATAAATTCGACAGAGACACCATGGAGATCCACTGATTCCTAGGATTGTTTTCTGGAATATTATAGACTTTTGATGCCTGCTCATTGATGTTTCCATTGATATTAATTCAAACAGGTCATCAACTATGTGTGGGAAATTGTTTCATCCTGAAAAAACTGTATAAGACATCTAATCGTGTCAGTCCTACTTTCCTCTGACCCTTTAATCTAGTCACTGTACTAACTGAGAAGTGAGTAGGGTGAGACTACTGGTCACATAGACACCTGCTCCTCTCATTTGTGTCAGAACTTAAGATTGTGCTTAATTGCATGTAGCTCTGAACAGTCAATCTCTAACTCTGAATACAACCTAAGCTCTTACTGCAATGCTTTCTTGTTTGCATATATGTAGCCTCAGCCCATGTCCTTTAATATTGTTTACCCTTCTCTCTAGACACTCTCTTAAACAGAAGACATCCTATTCTCTTTACAGATTCACTAACACCTAACACACAACTGCTAGGTCAGTTATGAGACTAGCCAACCTCAACCCTAATCTCCTCCCTCTCATCTGCCTCATCCTTATAATGTAATGGACGCAACAGATTTAAGCGAATAGTAAAATAGCACAGCAGAAGGAAGCAATGAATTAATCTTGGGAGGACAAGTGGTGATGTGTGAGCTAATCTTTATGAGTAGGACATTGACAGATGTATATAAAGAAAATGCTATCTTAAGCAGATGGGCTTATTTGAATAAAGTCTTCTGAGGTCTAGAAGTGCATAGCATTTTAGGAACAATGAATCATCTACTGTGGAAGTATAGTGTACATGTGCCAAGGAGAACTTGGTCTGAGAACAAGTAGAAAATACTGTTTAGTGTCAGAATCTGAAATGTGTTATATTCAATACTTTAAATAAGTTACCTTTTTGATTGCCAATAGAAATCTCTAAAGATGTTTGACTTATGACTAATATGATCAGATTTGTGTTGGGCAAAATAACCTTGCAGAATATAATATTTGAAGGAAAAAAAGATTAGTAGAGCCTACAATGACAGCCAAATAAGAGATGAAAGTATGGAAAATGATAGGGCAATAGAAAAAGGAGGAAAAATGGGAATAGTTTGGAAAGAGTATCAATAAGGTGCAGTTTTAGATTATATACAAAGGGAGGCACAGCAATGATATTGGTTTCTCTATGGAATAAATGGGTCAGACCTTCTGTTACGACAGAATATTAAAAGAATGAGAACATTTGTGATGTGAGAGTATGAAGAAAATTATTTTAACATGTTTGGTATGCAGTATAGGATGAGGATGTTAAGTATTCCCCAAAGGCTAATTTGTTGAAGCTGTGGTCTTTAATGCAGCAACATTCAATGGTAGAGCTTTGGGGGAGTAATTAGATTATGAGGGCTCTGACCTCACCAGTGGATTAATGATTTGATGACATTGTTGTAGGAGGGTGGAGATAATTGAAGGAGAAGGTCCTTTGGGGTATGTCCTAGGGGACTATACTATATCTTGTTCATGTCCTCTCTCTCTCTCTTTCTCTCTCTCTCTCTCTCTCTCTCTCTCTCTCTCTCTCTCCCCTTCTTCCTCTTCCCCCACTCTCTCTCCCTCTCTTTCCTGGCTGCCACAAAATGAGTATCATTGCTCCACCCCAACTTTGCCATGACATTTTGCCTCACCTCAGGCCCCAAGCAATAGAGCTAGCCAACCATAAACTGAAAACTCTGAAACCATGGGTCAAAATAAATCTTTCCTATTTTAAACTATTTTTCTCAGGTATTTTCTCACAGTGATGAAGAACTGACTAACACAGAGGATTAGTATAATAACTACCCAAAGGCAAATAAAAATTCAGGGCAGAAGTTAACATAAGAGAGGTGATCTAGAGCTATTAATCCTGACACAGGGAGATTCTTGTTTCCACGATGTTGAATCAGTTTATTTTACAAGTGTTAATATATTTGTTTTATTTGCTCATGATGTATTTACTTACAACATCTTCCTCTTTAATGTCTAAACTATCAATCAATAATAAATAAGTGGTGGAATGCAATGTTTCAAGTGCAGTTTTGACATTCCTTCCAAAAATACTCTCTATTTTCTTATGGTTTTCTAGGCCAAAGCGGGTGAAAATTGAAATGAAAGGAAACCTTTGAAGTAGTTGCCTGTTGCTGTTATTTTGGATTAGTTTGAATTGTCTCTAGTAAACAATATGATGAGAAATGTATGTGAACATTGCTATTTTTACCCAGTATATGTCCTTTTGGAAAAAGCAATTTGCAAAATCACTTACCTTTTTTGCTTATGTATTGCTATTTGTGTGTTCAAAACCTATTAACCTGACAGGTGCAGTGGTGCAGGCCTGAAATCCCAGCTGCTTAGGACGCTGAGGCAGGAGGATCATGAGTTTAAGGCCAGCTTCCGCAACTTAGTGAGGCCATAAACAAATTAGAACTTGTCTCAAAATTTAAAAAAAAAAAAATACAAAGGGCTGGGGATGTGGTTCAGTCCCTGGGTTCACAAACTTATTAGCTGTATGTTAGTGAATTACATGCTTATGGATATACTTATAATAAGTTTAACAGGTCTTCCATCCTGAACACTTACCAAAAAGAGAATTTTCTATCTACTAATAGTAGTGTAATTCTGAATGTCTTAGGTGTAAAAATAAATTTGGAAAACTAGATATATTCCTTTGGGAATATATAATAAAATATATATAAATATTATATTTATATGTATAATAAAGTCAGTGCTTTATTATAAAGTGCATTTCTTTCAAAGAAGTTCTTTATTCATTGTATGGGAAAGATCCTTCCAATGAAGGATCATATTTAATTTCAAATTATTCAGTACTCTTTGATTGATTAAAGGGTAGCCCCAAAATGTGGAGGAGAAATTTTATCTTTAGAAATCTCCGAATCTAACTTTTAGTGTGATGTTCTATTCCCAGGGATTGTCTAGTATCCTTCATGGTGATGATTATTTTGAAGATCTCATTTTTAGCTCTCCTTTGCCATAGGATAGATAGGCATATCTCATTTTATTGCACTTTAAAAATACTGAATTTTTTAGAAATTCAAGCAACCTGGCAATCAGCAAGTATATCTGCATCATTTTTCCTATAGTGTCTGTTTGGTGTCACATTTTGATAACTCTTACAATATTTAAGAATCTTTCATCATGATTATTGCACCTGTTATGATTATCTGTGATCAAAATCTTTGATGTTACCATAGTAATTGTTTTGAGATGCCACAAACTGTACCCATGTAAGATGGTGAATGTAATCAAATTATCTTTGTGTGTTCTGAATGTTCTACCTACTGGTTGTTCCACCATCTCTCTCTATCTCCATGGACATCTCCCTTCCCTTAGATAGAATGTATTGGAATTATGAAAATTAAGTGTCCCACAAAGACTTTTAAGCACTGAAATGAAAAAAAGAGTCACACAAGACAACCTGCTATAAGTCCCCTCTTGCTCCTGCAAAAGTTGTTTCTATTCTTCACAGTTGAATAAATACTACTCTTTAAAAACAAAAATGAGTCACACATCTTTTACTTTAAATCAAAAACTATAAATGATTAAGTTCAGTGAGGATGGCATGGAGAAAGCTGAGACAGCCCAACAGCTGACTCGCCAAGTTGTGAATGCAAAGGAGAAGTTCTTGAAAGACATAAGAACCTCTGCTCCTGTAAATGCATAAATGAAAAGAAAGTGAAGCTGACTTCTTGCTGATATGAAGAAAGTTTTACTTTCTGAATAGAGGATCAATCCACCCTTAACCAACCCTTATGCCAAAGCATAATTCAGAACAAGGCCCTCCCTTCCATCACTTTCATGAAGGCTAAGAGAAGTGAGGGAGCTGTAGAATGTAGCAGAGGTTGGTTCCTGTGGTTTAAGAGGCTATGCCCATCACAAAAATGTGGAAATGAAGCAGCAAGTGCCATTGTAGAAGCTGCTACCAATTACCCAGAAGATCTAGCTAAGATAACTGATGAAGGTGGCTACACTCAACGGAGGTTCTCACGTGGACAAAACAGCCAGATGGTAGAGGAAGAGGCCATCTTGGACTTTCATAGCTAGAGAGAAGTCAATGCCTGCTTCAAAGCTTCAAAGGACAGGCTGACTCTTATCATAGGCTAATGTCACTGGTCTCTTTAAGTTAAAGCTAATGCTCATTTTCCATTCTAAAATCACAGGGCCTTCAAGAATTTTACTTAATCTTTTTGCTTGTTTTCTATAAATGAATAACAAAGCATGGATGACAGCACTTGTTTATGACATGGTTTACTGAATATTTTAAGTCCACTGTTTAGACCCAAAGCTCAAAAAAAAAATTCCTTTCAAAATATTTCTGTTCACTGATGCACTTTGTCATCCAACAGCTCTGATGGAGAGACATACAATAAAATTAATGTTGTTCTTATGCATTCTGATACCACATTCATGTTGTGGCACAGGTACCAAAGAGTGATTTCAATGTTCAAGTCTTACTATTTAAGATACATTTCATTATGAACATTAGTGATTAAGGAGGGGAGGTAAAACATAAATATTAATATAAAGTTGAAAGAAGTTAAATCCAACCATCCTGGATGACTTTGAAGGGTTCAAGTCCTCAGTGGTGGAAATGTGGTGGAAACAGCAAAAGAACTAGAACTAGAAATGGGAGTAGAGACTGAATATGTAACTAAATTTTTATAATCTAATGATAAAATATTAATAGTTGAAGAGTTTTTCTTATGGTTGAACAAAGAAAGTGTTTTCTTGAGGTAGAATCTATTCCAGTTGAAGATGCTGTGAACATATTTGAAATGTCAACAAAAATTTAAAAAAAATTATATGAATTTAGTTGATGAAGCAGCACCAGGGTTTGAAAAGACTGAGTCCCACATTTGACAGACAAATTTTACTGAGTGTAAATTGCTATGAAAAGCATTGCATGCTGTAGAGAAATCTTTACTGAAAGGAAGAGTCCATCAGTGCAGCAGACTTCATTGTTCTCTTCTTTTAAGAAATTGCCTCAATCACCACAATCTTCAGCAACAACTACCCTAATCTGTTAGTGACCATCAAGATGAGGCAGGACTCACACCAGTAAAAAAAAAGATTGCAACTTGGCAAGATACTCAGGTATTAATCAGCATTTTGGCAATTACAGTATTTTAAATTAAAATAAATGTTGTTTTTTAGACATCCTGCTATTGCTCACTTAATAGACTAGGGTATCATGTTAACATAGCTTTTCTATGCATTGAGAAACCAAAAAGTTTGTGTGACTCATTTTAGTCTGATATTCACTTATTTTCTGTGGTCTGGAACTGGACCTACAATATCTCTGAGGTCTACCTGTATTTATTCTTTATTTTTCGTTTCCTTGAGATCATTTGGTAGTGAAAAATAATTTTCATGAAGACAGATAACATTGTTATATATTTTATAACTCTGACACAGTTATTAGTACATGTCAGACATGACTTTTGTTGTTTAATGAAAGAAGTGAAATAATTGTTAGATGTAAATGATCAGTCCTGAGTAGTATTCCTGCCCTTTGTTTTATAGATATTCCTTCTGTATAAGGTCTGATCTTTCTTCAGAGCTATGTACTCTGCTCAGGATTTGGCAATACCTGCTCCTTAATCCATTTTTCTCTGCGGTAACAGAATGTCACAGACTGGTTAATTTATAAGAGTACTAGTTTGTTTGGCTCAGGGTTCTGGAAGCTGAGAAATCCAAGAGGATGGTGTCAGCACTCAGTGAGGATGTTCACACTATGTCATACCATGGCAGACAGTCAAGTAAGCATGGGTTAGGCAAAGGGGAAAAGGTGCCAAATGTTCCCTTTTTATGACAACTCCTCTTGCATGACACAAAACCACACTGATGATAACAGCCTCACTCCATCACTGAGGGTGGGGCCTCATGACCTAATCACCTTTTAAAGCTTCCAATCTTAATATTGTTTCAATGGCAATTAAATTTCAACATGAGTTTGGAACACACATTCAAGTCAGAGCAGTCCATAACAATAATGCTATGTAAATAAGTACAGCATCCATAGAAAATTATGCAGAGTGAAAGAGTACCTGGATGTAATAATACAATATACATCCCCAAGACTTCAGGGACCTACATAGGAAAACTGCATCAGAACATCATTGAACTGCATTAATCTTTAATTAATGCATTTAGCTAGAAAGGCCAATCTGAAATGAGAAAAGAAAATTAAATTATGAAATGGAAATATTGCTACTATTTAAAAGATAAACATTTTGTTTCTCAAGGCTTCAGTAATATCTAAAAATTGATCAAATTACTCCCTTTAATTATTCCCTTGGTAGTGAGTTTTGTTTAACTACATTGGCATACCTGTCGATTAAATTAGTTTCAGTTTTATGAGTTAAAATTATGAATGGATCATTTCAATAGCAGCTAAATTGTTACAGGTTTCAACAAAAAAGTCAGAGATTTATAAAAGAACATTCATTAGTGTATATCTTTGTTTTTAAATTGCAATTTGTTTCCATACTTTCTGTGATCATAGGGATAATTTTTTGTCCCAGCAAGTCCCATGTAAAGAAAGAAGGAATTCCAAATTTTGATTCTAAGCAGTTTTATATTTGATATTTTGCTGAATCAAATTAAATAGAAATTATCTTAATTGGTTTGCTTTCATAAGTTTATGCATATGTTACCCCTTTATTCTTACACTCTTCTTATTTTTTGTGATAGATTTAGCATATAGAAATCACTGGTAATGATGGTTACCATTCATTGCAGAAAACTCAAGTTGCTTTTTAATTCTTTTTTCTTTATTTATCTGTATCTGAGATCACCTTTTATGGTAAGCTACTTAACGGCTCATTAGATTAACAGTTGCCGGAGAGATCTCAGCTCTTCTCTCTCCCTAATCAGGGAGTCTTCCTTTGATTTCTGTTGACCAGCTAAGGGAAGTTAATAGATTTTTATCTGTGTACGTTCTCTCCTTTTACACATCTCTGATAAATGTTCTGATCATTATTATTGACAGAACAAGTTGTAGATATTTACTAGAATCTATATCAGAGGACAGGCAGAGGGAATTTATTTACTTTCTGAATGTATATTATATCCTTCCCTGAAGCAATTTCATATCCCAGGAGTTTCTTCTTACTACAAACTCTTGCTATATCTTCTGAACACTGAAACTCATGTAAATTAGTCAGAAATTAAAAGCATCTGATCAAGCAAATGCTCTTTTCTTTGACAATGGCGGGACACTGTTTGAATATTATTCTTCATCTAAATGAATAACTGAAACAGTTCATCTCACAAAGATAAGAAAGAAAAAGATAAATAAAACTGAAATAAGTCTCAAAAAAGGCCTGTGACTTTATTAAAAACATATTCAAATATACACAAAACATAAAAATATATCAACATGATTATCAGTATTCAAAATAATATTTAGATTACATTTGTACAATGTGAGAATGCTATTAACCAAACTGTTATTGGAAAATGGAGTTAATTTTAGTTTTAGTCCGATAAATAATACATAATTTAAGATTTTACAGATCATTTGTTAAAGCCAATCATAATCTGTTGCATTATTACAGCAACAAAACAGTGACAACAAATAAACAAACCAGTTGTTCTTGTTTTTGATAATACTTGTATAATCGTTTTTCATTTCTATTCCCAATTTTTTTATACTTTGCACAATTTTGGCATAATCCTATGTAATTGGGCTTTATTTTTACAAATATGTGCATCATCCATTTCCTCATACTTTGATATTTCTTGTTTTTTACTTTTGACATGAAACTCACCATTTTACCAAAAAGCGTGCCATAAAAATAATTTTAATCAATTTATTCAAAATCAGAGTGAAACTCAAAATAATAGCTATTTTTGCTGACTAAATCTTCACCTATTCTACAATAAAAATGAATCAAATAAGCTCAAGGACTGTTCTATGCTCTTTCTTTACCTGGCTCTTGTATTTAATTTGAGTTTATTATGTTTCATATCAGACTAATTATAAGTGTGTCATTATTTTTACAAATTAAGAATTGTGTAAAAAGTTTTGTTATTAACTTCCTGGAGAAGTTAACTGTTGAATATTGAACCACCACAATCCCTCAACCCCATTTCTAGATTATCCATCTGCAAAATCATGCATCTTCTTCTGGGAAACAAACAAACAAAAAAAGGAATTGAAGTCCACTGTAAAGAATTTGTATTGTTGTTAACAATCCTTTTCTCATTCGGTAAATAATTCATGTATATTTATTTAAGATATATGGGTACTTTAAGAGATCCTGAAAATATTAAAATGATTAAGACAGTTTCTATTTAATGTTGACTAGTAGTGATTATGCTAAGACATTGACAAAAATAATTACAGTGTGGTAAAAGGTAGCAAGAGGATCACAGGTTTGAGGTCAGTCTCGGCAACTTAGCAAGAGCCTATCTTTAAATCAAAAACAAAAAGGACTGGGCACATAGCTCAGTGCTACAGTGCCCCCAGGTTCAATCCCCATTACCAACAGTAATGAAAAGTTTGCTTTAATCCAAAAGACTGAAAATATATTCAACTATGTACATTGTTAAAAGTAAATTGAAGAGTTTCTCTATTCAGAAGATCTATCTGGTAGTAGTCACTATATAAAATGTTAATTTTTTTCCTGATATCCAAAATATGCCAAGCATATTAAAGGAATATAGTAGTTGGAGTTTTTATAAATCGGATGTGTCCTATTCTCTAGTTTTAATGTGGTGAATTCTTCAATTATATATATTTTTAGAGTTCAAGTATCAAGGAAAAGAGATTCATGTAAAAAATGCAAAATACAACAGCAAAACTTCTAAAGTTTTAAAATCTAAGCATTTAATAGAAGGCAAAAGTATTTAAACTACTTTATGAATACAAGTTTGATAGTCCGTGGTTAGTACATATTTAGTTTGTACTGCTCTGTCAATAAAATACCTTAGACTGGAAATTTGTAAATAGCAGAAATTTATTGCTCACAGTTCTGGAGGTTCGGAATTCCAAGATCAAGATGCCAGAAGACTTGGTGTCTGGTAATGCTCCCTTTCTGCTTCCAAGATGGCTCCTCCTTGCTGTGTTTTCCTATGGCAGAAGAGGGGAATGAGCTAGGAACACCTCTTTACAAGGACACTGATTCCTTTAATGAGGACTGTTCATGATCTGATATCCTCCTAGAGGCTCTACTTCTTAATACAATGGCATTGGGGTTTAAGAATCTACATATAAATTTTGTGGATAAACATTCAGTCTAGATTACTCCATCTAAAAATCAAACAATGTCCTCATAGAGCTTATACCATAGCAGAGGATATGAGCTTAAAATGTTATTGGCAAGTGAGTTCTCAAGTGCACAAAATGTGTTACAATGCAGAAAACATTTTATTGCAAATTAATGGCACTGATTAAAAGAAGATATTTAGAAGGCTTGACTGTGGTGGTTAATCAAGTATCCAAGGAAGAGGTAATATTTCAGCCCCATCCCCATTCTCCCATTTACCATTAAAGAATGCCTATCTGATTTTAAAACTTCCTTAAAGCATTAAATGCATTTTAATATTGTCTGTTTGTTCCTCCTAACCTATCTTCCCTTTTTTATAGTCTTTCCCTTGCTAGCCTGGATCCTGTGTTTTAAAAGACTGTGCTGTAGTAAATATTTAGGAAATTGTTCTCTTAGAGATGAGAGACTGAGCAAATGAAATCAGACTTAGACAACTAGAGGAAAAGTTCATATTTTTAAAATGTGAACAGAAAAAAACTATTTACAGAAACAACTTCCAGTTAGAATGAACCCCAAAAAGCTATTTGGTTGTGTTCCTCTGGCAAAATAATTCATAGTAGTTTTTCACTCTGATTATTTAAAAAATATTACGATCAGTTGGAGGTCAATGTCTCTCTTCTTAGAAATATTCTTTTTAAAATAAAAAATGTAATTATAATATTTGAGGGAAAACTGTTGTCTAGGAAGTATCATGATGGTTGAACAGCATTCTAAAATTATGCAATAAAGTGTTTTATGAACTACTATGGAAAAATATAAAAAATGATTCACACATCAGATGCCTTTATCACACTAAGTATAAATGCAGTCACATTACAAACTGTAAGCCTTCTTAAAATACTGAATTGTAAGAGAGAAAATTATTTGTACTATTTTGTGAAATAGTGCACACCTACAGTCATACTTTCTAACTGTGCTTTCTAATCTGAAAAACAATTTTATACTAGATGGTATTTAATTATAAAGCATGGTTTGCACATTATTTTCAAACCCAAAGTAAATTTTATACACGTTGGACATTTTGATACATGAAATGGAAAGGTCATATGATTAAAACTAAACACATCTTTGTGTGTGCATGTGTGTGTGCCCTGGGGTTTGAACCCAGGACATCATGCATGCTAAAAACATGCTCTACCGCTGAGCCACAGCTCTGGCCCACTATTGCTAAAAATATCTTATGTTAAATTTTGCTATACTTATCTGGATTTCAAATATTCAACAAAAAGGATTGTATCCTGAGGGAAAATGTAAAAACCTACCCAGAAACATTTTTACATTCCACAGGCACTAAAAAACACAATTTTCACACACAAAGAACATAGCATTTCATTATTTTCTCACAGTTTAAATGCATCAGTATGCATGCAATTTAATTATCATACATGTTTAAAGTAGATACTAAGAATGCATTTTATTAATCCACAAAATGGAAAAATGATACAAAGATTAGTTATATTTAATTATAACATAATTTCATAGAATTTCAGCTATCTTTTCTGAGCTGTGCTTGAAAAAGTGTATTAGCTTTTGACTCTTTTATAATGAAATTGGTAAGCTAAATCTTAGGAGCACTTAGGCTCATTTTGTCAAATTTATTTATTTTAAATTAGCAAACATTTATGAATGTATCATGTAATTAAATAATATTACTTAACATACTTAACATTTTCATGGCAAGAATAATTAACATCTACTCTCAGAATTTTTCAAGAATACAATATATCATCAACTAAAATCACAAAACTGTACAATAGATCTCCTGAACTAACTCCTCCTAACTGTAATTTTATATCCTATGACCAACATCTCTCCAATTCTCATCACAGTCCCAACTGTCACATTCTCTTGTGTCCAAAATTCAGCTCTCTAATTTCATGACATCAACCTTTAATAATTCTATATATGAGGAGAGTCTTGCTGTATTTGTATTTCTGTTTCTGGATTATTTTTCTTGATATTATATCCTCCACTCTTATCCACATCATCACAAATGATGGAATTTTCTTCTTTTTTATAACTTAATAGTTTTCCATTGTGTTTATATACCACATTTTCTTTATCATTTTATCCATGGATGGTCACTTAGGTTGATTCAATGTTGCGATAAACATAAGAGTGCTAATATGTTCTCATACTGATTTCATTTTCTTTGGACATGCACACATAATTTAGATTGCAATATAAAAAATTTCTTAAGTCAATGAAATGTAACAGAGGTTTTTTTTTTTAAATCATTGTGCTATAACTAATATTGTTGTACAAAGGTGAACGCCAAAAGTAAAGAAACAAACTTTTCAATTGTCCATACAACCTAAATAAAATCGACTGAAGACATCCCTGAGCTTCACACTGGAAAGGAATTTTGGATTTTTACCTATAGTGGTAAATTATAAAGAGAAAGCTTCATGTCAGATATAGTAGGTTACACCTGTAATCTCAGCAATTCGGGAGTCAGAGTGAGGAGGATTGCAAGTTTGAGGCTAGCCTCAGCAACTTAGTAGACCCTCTCTCAAAATCAAATAAAAAGGGCTAGGTTTGTAGCTTAGAGGTGCAGGGCTTTGGAGTTCAATCCCTAGTATCCGGAAAAATTTTACAAAAGGAAAGAGGAGAAAGAGAAGCCTAAAACTACTGTTTTCTGACTATCTTTTGACTAAGATCTTTAGCAATAGAATTTTAGATGCAGTTCTAATTAAAAGATGAGGATTCAAAAGGGTTTCATTTAATGGATAAATCTGTTATTTGCTAATGATTTGGAATTATTGAGCTTACTATAAATACAGTATGAGGTAGATACTATATAGAGAGTAAGCCTCATTGATTATTATCTCATTTGCACTACCATTAGGTAATTATGATAGACACTTAACTGAAAGTATTTCAACATCGAGAGTAAGCAACATTCAAAAAGGCAAAGAAATTTACAAAAAAAATCTCTATCAGTGAACATGTTCATGGTTTGCATATTTTTCACTAAAAGTTACTGTAAGAGAATTAATCTGATTTTATTTCCATCTCTTTTTGCAGAGGTATCCTGTAGAAATATCATTGATAAAATATCAAAGTTTTTGATGACTGCTCAAAAGAAACGTGTATTAAAATTAATTTGAAAACTACCAAGGTGAAATTCAGATCATAACATTATTTCAATTCCTTCTGTTTTAAACTACTTTTTGCATTGTGATTTTTTTTTTTTTTTTTTTTTTTTTTTGGCACCATGGATTGGACCTAGAGGCACTTAATCATTAAGCCACAGTCCCAGCCTTTCCATGTTTGATTTTGAGACAGGGTCTCACTAAGTTGCTTAGGGTCTACGTTGCTAAAGCTGTCTTTAAACTTGTGATCCTCATGCCTCAGTCTCCCAAGCCACTGGAATTACAGGCATGTGCCATCATGCCCAGGAGGAGTGTAATTTTTTCATCATTCATTCATTCATTCATAAAAGAACATTATTATCTACCTATTGAACACTATGTATTTGGTACTGGCAAGGCAAAAATTAAAGCAGTTAAATATATACATGTGAATGCAGAGGCAATAACTTATTTTTTAGATAATTTAATCAGTGTATACCAGAAATCTTATAATAATAAGATTATTATCAGAAATAATTCCACCTCATTTTTTAAAAGGAATTACATTAGACTATTTGTTATAGTATTATTTCAACTTTGCATCTAATTTTATTGACAAAAGTTTTAAAATACAAATATTTTTAATTAAATTATTTCCCATTTGACAATTACTAGCATCTCTATCCCTGTATAAAGTAAACCACAATCTTTTCATGAGATTATAGAATCTCAGATATACCTTCAAGGCACTTTGGTATATACTTTATTCAACCTTAGGAAAATGTGTTGGAATTTCTTCAATGACCTCCCCTAGGGGTATGCAGAGGGAATACAGAGATTGATTAAGGGAGCTATAATATGGTTAGAAGAAGGGTGAAAAAAGTGAATGAGAATAGATTTGAAAGACAAATAGCTCTTCCTCTCAATTTTGTGGAAGCCTGGCTATGACTATTGGTATAAGCCAGGATAAGTCAAATAATCAAATATAAGAATTGCGGTGATTTTGGAATAAATTGCTGTGTACTTGAATTTGAAAAAAAGACTCTTTTGTTGATTTAATGCAGTTGAATTCCATGTGTATATCAAAGTAGATTTAGAAGCCATCACAAGCTTCTTTGTAAGTCTATTACTTCAACATTTTCCAATTAATGGATTTTTAGTAACTAAAAAATGATGAGATAATAACATTATTCATATGCTTTTCAATTATATCATAATTGTTTTCATTGTAGCATTGAAATGTTTAAAGTGTCTTCAGGCAGGTGTGTGATGTGTTTCTTTGCTTATTGCAGGACTCTCTCCAAACCCCCCGCCCCACACACACACACACAAACACACACAAAACCCTGCAAATGGATATTATGTGAATACTTTTCCCTGAAGATTCTATTTCACATAAACAAAGACTTTCTTCAGGAGAAGTGTAGATTACCTTCATATTTAAAACCAAATTTATTGGTCTAATATTTCATTCAAGGCGACAACAACCTACAACCAACCACTTTTACAAAACTTGTTTAGAGTTGAAATGAATTCTCATCAGTCACTACCTTCTGCTTATTTGTACTTTTCCCCAAATGGCTAAGCATACAATGCAATCAGTTTCTCAATTCTTATGAGACATACCTGCTACAACGCAGAAGTGCTCCACCATGTTCATTTCTGTCTTCATTATTTCACTCACATTGATTTCTCTATTTGACCAATGTCTGTTCATTTCTTTCCCTATCCAAAGGGACAAGACAGTTTAAAAATCAGTCTAAATTTTACCTTCCTGGTCTCTTTCATCCACTTTGTGGCACAGCCCTTGGGGATCACTTTATGTGAAGCTGGCTTTATGTGCCTGGACAAATCACAGGAGATTTATACCCTATCATAATTGGAGGCAACAGTAGTCATATCATGTGAGGTTCTTTTGAGAATTAAATGAGCAAACAGAGAAAATCTAAGCATGCTGTTTATATGTTGCTGATATTATTATCGCTATCATTAAGCTATGTGCCAACAAACTTAACCATGATTAGTCATTTCTTAGTCATTTCTTAATCTCTTTTAAGTGTATGATATGTCTCTCATTTAAAAGTATATGATACAACTCTCAAACTAAGATTTAGGCAACTTCAGATCTAAGTAAGTAGTAGGATAATTTGTCTCAGGAGAAGAGGTGTGTCAAGAAGGGTCCAAGGAGTTTTCAGAGAGTAGTGGGAACTTCACTCAGGATCAGCAGGGTTCTTGACAGAGAATTCTAGCAGTTACCAATCAGAAATTGATTAGGAAAGTAGATATGCATTCAAGGAAAAAAATGCAGGCCATCTTGTGAATGAGAGATGCCTTTTGGGAGTGCCCAACTCTTCTTTTCAAGGCAGCTTGCTTAGGGGTTGGTACAGGAAGGTATGTGGGGATGATAGCAGTCTGTGGCCTCAAGACAGTTTCTGGTGGTCTGGTCAATCTGCAGATCCTCAGGCTGATGTGGCCTTCTTTATCTCCTTGGAACATAGTGCTAGAAAGTTCCTTCAATTATAGGTTTCTCAAAATATCATATATCTCTTTCATAATCTATTTGTTGAGAGTGAATTAACCATGCATAGGTAGATTTATAGATTTCCCAGGAATCTGGGAGTGACATACCCAGGGGAAAAGACTGACTTAGGGAATGACAGGTGGAAATAGGCAGAACTTCTGAATGAAAATTTTATTTTCCTGCCCTTGTTTTATGTATCCTTTCTACTTACTTATTATATCTTCTATTCTACCTCACATTGATAGCCTAGATTTCTTTACACATTATGTAACAGCAGAAGTTTAATAAAAATTCACTTAATTAATAAGTGAAATTATAAAAGAAGTTTTGTGAAACAATTTCTGTTCATCCCTATGCATTTCTCTCTTTTAAACTTATGAAATAGAGTTTGAAGAATAAATAGAAACAAGGAAACAGATATAAGGAAAATTAAAATAAGAAGATCTATTTTATGTCCTCCAGGGAGAGAATGTTCAAGGGGGAACTGGATCAGAAGACAAGTGTTTCTTACCCTAATCCTTATAATAAGGTCTGAATTTTAATTCATGTGCATGTATTAACTTGATAAATTTAAACAATAAAAAAAGACTGTACAAACATGCCCTGGAGTGAAACAAGTCATGTAGGGCACTTACAAAGTCCTCAAAGGCCCACATTAAGCTAAAGGCAACTTTGATACTTCCTTTACCTTGAAATTTTTCTTTTCTCTTTCTTTGTCCCTTCATGAGCCAATTTTCCCACTCTTTTTCTCTTAGTCACAATTTAGAATAGTAATTATTCTAACCTTCTAGGACCATTTGAATTTTCAGGAGGATCATAGTTTCCAACATAAAAGTTTTGGGAAACTTAAGGTCTTAAATAACAAGAGATGATAAAGATTTCAAAGTGAAATAATTA
>JAJEJO010052778.1:0-74133 GCA_020662805.1 Glaucomys volans | reverse complement strand
TTTTTTTTAAGTGGGACTGGAGATGTGGCTCAGTGGTTAAGAGCCCCTGGGTTCAATTTTGGGTACCAAAAAAAAAAAAAAGGCACTGAAGTTCACCTCTGGATCAATACTGAACTGCTCTGACAATTGGGCATCCATTCTAGAAAAGTCTTAGCTAACAGTGTCTTTGGCCTTCAAATCCACACCCATGTCTTGGCGATCCGCATCTTCTGTCAAGAAGACTCAATAGACAACTAACCCAAGGAAAAATGTAGTAAGACAGAAAAGAACTAAGCCAGCAACCACAATCTTCCTGGAGAAAGCTCTCCAGGAAAGAACTTGGGCTGTTTTACCACGTCTTCTCCTGTAAACACCACGAGGACAGCAACCAAACAGAACATAACATGAGGAAATAAAGCTTTTAACCTCCACTGGCCTCACTAACATCTCCATTCCTTTAATCCAATAGCCCATAATATCTTTACCATTGACTCAAATCACAATTTCATCTTGCCAGGGATAGAACAAGTAAAGGAGCATTTTAAAATTAGAAGAGAGGGGTCAGAGTTCATAGAGGCCAGAGCGATCCGAATCTGCACAAAACACTGGAAAGGAGAGTAGACTGTAATAATAATAAAAAATTAACTCAATCTTTGATTTGTTTTCACAATTGCATCCAGCCAGGCCAGAGAGATTTAGTAAATGCATCACAAAGCACCCACGAGAGTCTTTGTTTTTTAAAACTTTAGTCAGCTTTAGAAAAACATTTATATTAGAAAAAAAGACCCAGATTAATTAAAAGTAACCCTGACCTGAAAAACCCTGGTTGGAAAAGATTATGCCAATAATGCTTGACCAAAAATGAACTGGTCTCATAATGTACCATGAATGTCAGTGACTAAGAAGTTTAAAGCATTCTTCTCTTTTGTCTAAGAAAACACCCACTGGCTTACATCTGGGGAGAAAGTAATCATTATAAAATAGTTGTCATCACAATTCTCAATAGCTACTTGAAAATCTTAAACATTATATGTGGAACAAAAGAAGTGATTGGAAGTGTGTGTAAGATGTGTTCAGTATAGACAGCAAGTAAGTAACCTGTGAGATATGTTAGCATAAGATAGATGAAGTAGCAAGCAGCACATATGTGTTTTTACTCAAATTTCAGAGAACAGGAAAAAAAAGCTAGTACATTACTTGTGGAAATAGAAGGATTAAGTAAACATATTAACTATGCATAAGGAACAGATTTCTATCCCTTTGTACAAAGCAACTATTACAAGGCTGGATAACAAGATAAGTGGCCAAAATATTACAATAACTGTTTTCATGCATTGCACAAGCAAGCAGTAGAGAAGGCAACTCGTGACAGAGGGGAAATGATGATATGAATCTACAGTTATCCCAGATTTTTGCCTGTAGGTCATTTCTAGAACAGCACAAGGAAGGGTAACAGTAACAATAACAGTTAAGGAGAAAAGTGTCCAAGGTTGAAAGGGGCCATCAGTGTTAGAATCTGTGGAAGTTACACAGAGCAAGAGTTATGTAGAGCAAGAGCTGCAGAAATACACAGCGGGGTTTGCCTTGAGTCTTTGGCTGAATGTCAGCTTAAAAATGTGTACATTGGCATTTTAGGAGGCCATTCATGATTTTAAAAAGAAGTTATCAGGAAACTAGTGATAAAATAGTAATACCTCAAGCTAATGAAAAGTCATCTGTGAAAAACTTTTGGTTAACATCATTCTTAACTCTGAAAGATTTACCCTAAAATGGAGAGCAAGGTAAACTTATCTCTGCTTTCAACACTTCTCTTCAAATTTGCATTGGAGACACAATTAAAAAAAAAAACAAAATAAAAAGCAGAGATTGGCAAGGCAAAACTATATAATAATATCATAAATACATATGATGGGAAATTCTCTACAAAAAAGCTACTAAAACTATTAAGTAAATGTAACAAGGTCACAGGGTATAAGAACAATATTCAAAATCAACCAAATTGGAAAAGGCATGTAATTGGAACGTGAACTACGAGAAAACCATTTACCATGACATTTATAAATATGAAATAACTCATAACAAGTTTAACAAAATATATGCAAGACCCATATACTAAAACATTCTTCAAAGGAATTAAGGAAGACTTAAAGACAACAACAGGTATATAATGTCAATGACTCAGAAGACTCAATTTTTTAATTCTTTCCAAATTCATCAGTAAATTCAGTAGATGCTCAAAGTCCCCAATTTAGGTGTGTGAATATGCACGTCTATGGAAATTGACAAACTGGGTCTGATGTTAATATGAAAAGGCAAATGATCTAGAAGAGTCAAAACAAGTTTAAAAAGGAAGATGACTTATACTGTCAACATTTAGTATACAGAAAAAAATTAAGAGAGTTGGTGCTGGTATAAAGATAAACATATAGATTGATGGAATAGGACAGAGGTGTCCAGAGACAGACACACACCTTTGCTGTCAATGATTGACAAACTCACCAAGACAACTCAGAGGAGAAAGTCTGGCCTTTGTAACATAGTGCCAGACAACTACACCACCACAAAATGGACATCAACTCTTCACCCGAAAAACACTTGAAAATTACCTAAACGTGAACATAAACATGAAAACTAAAACTACAAAATTTCTAGAAGCATAAGAAAAATGATTTTACAATATTGACATAGGCAGAGATTAACACAAGAAACACAAACACAAAATTTTTTAAACAATATATTAGACTTCATAAAAATTAAAATTTCTGTTGAGTAAGGCATAGTAAGGAAAATGAAAAAGCAGGCTATTCACAGCAGGAGAAATAAAATTCCCTCTGACACAGAGACTATCTCCAGTATATAAAATTACTCTAAACAACTGACAAATAAAAATAATCTAAGTTTTTAAATATAGGAAAAATGTTTAATAGAATTTATACCATTGTATATGAATGAGTTTTAAGTAAATGAAAAGATACTCATCATTAGTCATTAGAGAAATGCAAATTAAAACTATAAGGAGACACTGCTACTTACCCATGGAATGCCTAAAGTTAAAAAGATTGACAATACCAAGTGCTGGCCAGTATATGGAGCCACTAATGGCAATGTACATTGGCCAGCCATTTTGGAAAACAGTTCAGTAGATTCTTGCTAAACATACAATTAACATGTAACTCTGCAATTCCACTTGTGAGCATGTATTAAAGAGAAATGAAACATATCCATACAAAGTCTGGTACTTACATATGCACAGTAGCTTTATCCATAATAGCCCAAAGCTACTAACAGATGAAATGCTCAAAAATAAATGAGTGAGGGAAAAAAAAGTGCTACATTTATATGATGGGATAGTACTTGTCAATAAGAAATGACCTGAAATGAACATGCAATATTATAGATAAATAGCAAAAATACTGTGGTGAGCAAAAAAGTTGACTATAAAAGACTGTGTTGTAGCCTATATAATTTTATTTAGAAATGACAAGATTAATTCATAGATATAGAAAATAGGGTAGTGTTTGGTCTTAAAGATGGGAGATTGTACAGTGGCACAAGGGAATTTTGGCAATGGATGGAAACATTCTATTTCTTTATGGTGTGAATGGCTACATAGTTGTATCCTCTTCTCAAAGTCATTGAAAGAGAATTTTAAATGGAAAATATTTTACTGTATTCAAATTAAATATCAACAAAAATATAAAATATATTTTCCTAGATTGAAATTATTCTGCTTCTGGTAATGTCCCTAAATCAGTCTCAGTCACCCATGAGTGACACTCATTCTGGCTCATGTTTTTGGACCCATGAGTATAAAAATAATTTCTATTTGGCAACAGCAACTGCTCAGATGTTTTTCCCCGTGTCTCTCACATAGAATGCATTGGCTTTGGAAGTTCGAGTTTCCCAGTGCAACGTTGGAACATAAGCCTCCACTAGAGGGGAGACATGGTAGAAAGGGGCAGAACACTTGGGTATCCTGTACCCTGTGAATAATGTGTCCTTCCTCCCTACTGCATCTCTCTCAAGTTATGTTAACCTTTCCCCTTGCTTCTAACTGTGGGTTTGGGTGTTGTTGTTTGGCTTTGTTTAGTTTTGTTTAATAATGGGGATTTAACACAGGGGAACTCTACCACCGAGTTACATGCCCATGTCATCCTTCCCTGTTATCCCAGCGACTCACTGATTTAGTACAATAAACCACATAATTTTAGTATCTTAATTTGGTCTTTGAGACACCAAATTCTGAGCTCTGAAATAACTTGCTGGTTACATACTTGGAAGTTACCATAGCATTAAGGTATTTCTCATCATGACAAAAGTGCAGCCTATCTGCTCTGTGAAATCCACAGATGTTCAATGAAAACAACCTTAAGAATTAGAATTGACTGCAACAATAACTATACATGCACCAAAGAAATATGGGGGAAAAACCTAAATGAAAACAGGTAAGCAATGAGAGGTGGTAGAATTAGAAGACAGCAATTTCTCATAACAGTGAAAAAGTACAGCTCTTTATGACATCAATAAATGCCTCAGACAAGGTGCCTAATCATGATGGCAAGCATGAATTCTTAAAGTCGTAGTGCGGAAGAATATGCTATATCTTTTTAATAGTATGACACATGCATACTTTTGTCTGTGAACTTCTGCCATATTATTGATACAACTTGCAGAGGCAGGTTGAAGCATGGATGTGTTAATACCCTTTAGCAGTTCTAAAGCATGCACCAATTAATATAACCCAGATCATTTACCTGTAAGTTTGGTTCTGAATCTACAAATTATGACACAGGTACCCAGAAGAACAGCTTCAGTAATTACAAATTTGAAACATTCCTAGAATTACTGGACTAAGGCATACGTCCATTTTTTTTCAATAAGTACAATCAACAGAAAAAATACAAACAAAAACAAAAACAAATCATCAAGTGTCAAATAAGTGTTGGATAACTATGGTGCATTCACAATCTAAGCCTGGCAAACAACGAACCTGAAAACTGCGGGGCCTCTAGGCCTTTACAATTTAGTGGTTCGCCTCCAACTTGTCTATGTGAAACAGTTTGCATGTAATGCAAGCCTGCAGATTAGTTACCAGGTGGGACAAAGGAAGATAATCAGTGCTCAAGATACTTTAAAACAAACAGTATTCGTCATCAGTACTAAAGAACCTCACTTGCTATCCCCAGTACCATTATATTTCCTGGAATTACCAAGGTAACATTGTTATGTCAGATACTAACCTGCCTTTCTGGAACTTTGAATAGGTATTAGCCTCTTGATACCAATTAGAATCATGGGAGCAGGTAAAACAAGCCCTCAACTATAGTTTGAAAAAGGAAGATGTTATAGAAATTCACCGACCAATGTTTCTTTATATTTTTCAGTCTCTCTCCCCCACCTCAAGTACAGCCTTCTTATCACTAAGGACATTATATGCAAAAATTAGCAGTAGGGACCATTATCAAAAGGGTAAAACGAATGAACTTTGAAACATCTGAACCAGAGATCTTGTGGGTCCTTGATAAATCAAATTATACACACACAAGACTGATATTCAACTAGTAGGTCTGATACAGTCATCCTAATTATTAATATGTTGGATCCTTCCCCATTAAATTGATTAACAGGTGCTATAGCAATTGCTTCCCATTACACTCCCCCCCCCACCAACACACACACATTCTACACACACATACATACAGACACAGGGAGCTCCTCCTTTTCCCATGGAAGCCCTAACTACTTCTAGATTTGATTCACCTGTACCTATGCCATATCAATTATGAAATACTTTGAATTTATCTCAAAAGTGTGTGCCAATTTATTTACAGGGAAAGACAAATTGAATACAAAATCCCTCAAGAGGACAGACTTCTCAGCCAGGTGCAGTGGCGCACGCCTGTAATCCCAGCGGCTTGGGAGGCTGAGGCAGGAGGATTGAGAGTACAAAGCCAGCCTCTGCAACTTAGCGAGGCCCTAAGCAACTCAGTGAGACCCTGTCTCTAAATAAAATACAAAATAGGGCTGGGGATGTGGCTCAGAGGTGGTGGAGTGGCCCTGAGTTCAATCCCCAGTACCAAAAAAAAAAAAAAAAAAAAAAAGGACAGACTTCTCAGTTCACTGCCTTACCTAACAATAAAAGGAAACTTTATATGTGTCCCCTTCCTGCCAATTATTTGTGGATATTCTTCTTAAACAAACAAACGTGGAAGTGCCTGGTAACTACACTTAACACACACAAACATTAACTGACTTGAGTGGAAAAAAACTTCTAAGTACGAAACAAATATTTAAGGTTATTAAATATTGGTTCTTTACTAAGCAAAGGAACTTTTGAAGTACCTGATAATTACATAAAGAAATATTTTAGGGGCTGAGGGTATAGCACAGTGGCAGAGAACTTGCCTAGCACGTCCAAGGCTCTGGATACAATTCCAGTACCTTAGAGACTGAAGGTTTAAAAATAGCTCATTAGAAGAACTAGACTCTCAGCAATCTAGTGAAATCCTCACTGATAACCTATTAGGATTATTCTGCTTTGAAAATCCTTGGGGCCTCTATGTTGTATTACCTATTAGAAGAAAAAAATTGCAAGACAAGCAAGGTGGTTGGGAGTTGTCCCTAAACAGTGTTTCAGGAAAACAAATGCAGTTGCCATACATAAAGAAGCTCCTCCTTCTCCATGGCAATATGGAGATGCAAGTCATAGAGTCTTGGGTCCTCATCCAGGTGCTCCGTACAGCAATTTAAACAACCTTTCGCCCTGTTTGTCCAAATTCCACTTTACTGCCCGTTTGCTCTGCTTTCCTTGGGTTGTACTGACATCTAATGTCAGAATCAGAGATTATCTTCCGCTCAGCCCTTGTCAAAGTTTCAGAAATGACTGAAATCCTCCGGCCGTAAATGTAGCATCTAAGCAGACAGACATTCACTAGGAGAACTTGTCGGGCCAACAAAAACAAATAAAACTGAGTCAAACTTACTTAAAATGAAAATAGTACTTGAAACATTTTGAATTATAAATTTTCAAAACTGGCTGCTGTTGTGCATGGTAGTGTGTGTCTATTACCCTATCTCCTTGGGAGGCTGAAGCAGGAGGATCACAAGTTCAAGGTCGGCATAGGAAACTTAGTGAGACCCTATTTCAACTTTAAAAATTTTTAAGGACTTGGAAATTAGTTCAGTAGTAAAGCATCCCTGAGTTCGATCCCTAGTACTGGGGGAAAAAAGACCTGTCTCTCATCTTGAGACAAATGTCACTCTTACAAAAATCATATAGTTTGTGAAAATAACCAATATCATATTAGTTTGTCCTGTTGCTAAAATAATTTTCCCTTTTAGTTCTTGGGTTTAGTGGATTCAGTTGAATAAGAATTCTATAATAAATAAGAGGAGCAAATATTTATTATAAATTCATCAACTATCATTTCTATATTCCTTTTTTTTTTCCTTCCAAAAAAGAGTGCAACTGCTTTTTCTATTATCTATTTCCAGTAATTATAAAAAAGCCTGGTCCAGAGGAGGCGCACCTGTCTGGAAAGGTACTATCTGCTTTCAATTACTTTTCATGTTCTTTCCCATATAATCTTTTTAACAATTCCAGAATATTATCGTTTCTACTTACATTAGTAACTTGCCTGGGGGCACAGTGGCTGCTGATCAGGATTTGGATCCAGACATCCTGGCCCTGGAGTAGAACAATGGGAGACTAGATGCAGAGCGCAAGAAGTGCCATGATCGTTGCTCCTCACATCACCCCTACAAGTAATAAGCTGTCATGACAACCATTAAGGCACTGGTGAAAATGACAGTGACAACACCCTGAAATGTGGGACTAAGATTGAGGGATGCAGTCTCCTTCCATTCTTGCATTTGTTCCATACAACATTGCAGAAGCAGTTCCCCATCGAGGCTCACCTTCCCTAGGAACCCACTACCAACAGCTGCAGATACTGCCTTCCAGAGTGGAAAGAACACAAAATTCAGATTCAAAATATCTAAAGTTGAAACCAGGCTCTTCTATTTGTGGTGAGCTTGGAGAAGTCACTCAACCAATTTTAGGTTTAATTTAGAGTGGGATTAATGGTAGCTTTCAATATGAGATGGCAATCTAAATCTACAGTCTTCTAAATTCTCCTTTGAATATACTGGGAGGGGGAATCATTCCCTCCTGGAAATGATAGAAAAGTCTACTTTGCAAAACTGAAAATTCATGAAAGCCAATTGTGAGCAAGATCAAAGTGAAAAAGGACTGATAGGCCCCTAATCTAATACATATTAAAAAGAAAGCCTACAGGGCTAAGCCATTGGATGGTGTATGGGAGAAAATTTCAATTCTGTTGGAGTTTCTAGGAAGTTCATAAGACCTGAAGTATTCACAGTGTGGCAAGATACCCATTGTATAAACCTGGTAAATATGCTGGCTTTAGAAACTGAGGTCAGTCAGTTAATAGCTGGAGGCACCCCTTACAGAGGGATCTTAGCACACATACATTAAAACAAGATCTACAGTCAGAGAACAATTTGAAAATTGAAAAGTATGAATGTTGACATTTTTACTACAAGGGAGGTAATTAAGAATAAACTGAATGTTACAAAAATCAAATCTGTTGGTTAGAAAATAAACGTGGGAAATCCATGACACTGAGGAAGAGGCAGAAAAGATGAAAATTATAAAGGATCCACAGAAAACCATGACAGATTTCCAATATACACAGAACAAGTTATCCAGGAAGAAAAGACTAAACAGAATGAAAATCAATAATCAGCTAGTTAAGTGGGGGAAATACACTTATAGGAACTAGGTGTTTTTAATCTTTCCAGCTCTTTAAAATACATCAACTTAGTCTTTCTTAACCATCAGCATGATATCAAATTGGCTGCCACATTTTCAGACATGATCATATCCAAAGGATAAAAAGGGCTATTTTCTTTACACTTACTGATTTTTATTGAGAAAACAAAACAAAACAAAACAAAACAAAACAAAACAAAACAAAAAACTTTCCGTGGACTTACCCTTGTATTTCATAGGCAAGAATTACACTACATTGTTTATGGATAAAGAGTTTTTCAGGAAGGGGAGCACCATGTTTGGGTTAAAATAAAATAGACCAGGGGTTCTCAACCTCAGCACTTCCAGCATTCCAAGTCTTTGTTGTGAGAAGCTGTGCTGCGCATGGTAAGGAGGTTAAAGTGCACCATTCCCAATTGTAGCAATCAAGAATCTACCCTGACATTGCTAAATGAGAATCACTGGAATAGACTATAATCAAGATTTCACCCTGGGCTAGCAATAGGGCCTATCTCCCCTAAATATGAAATAGCACAGAAGAAAGAGAATAATTAAGCCAAACCAGTATCTGTCAGAAAAGAGACCCAAATGAAAGAAAAGCAGTTCTAAATAAGCACCAAATGTTTTTAATACAGCAATTCTTTAAAAGGGTTATATAGTTAATATAAAAATATGAACCTAAAAATCCTGTATCAATTAAGAGGGAAATGAATGAAGAGCTTTGGCTGGACCGCGGACTGTTAGTGTACTGATTAATCACAAAGCACACAAAATATAAATTTGTGATTATATAAGTTATAACATGCAATTTATTTGAGTTTTGGAAATATGACTTTGAACATAAATTTCCATTGTATATTTGTATATACAATATTTAGCCCCTAAGATCCTTGAGCAAATATTGCATTTGGTTGTGTGAAGTAGAAGATCAACTGGAGGAACTATATCCTCCTTCACTGAACACTACTCTATTCAGATTTTTGAAGCTATCAAAATAAAAATGATTCACTCTACAAAGATTCTGAGTTAACTACAAATACAGTTTATTCTATGGACTGGTATTTTCACATATGTAGCTTATGAATACACTTAGTTTTTACAGTATAACCTTGAAATCTTAATTGATGCATTATAAACGTTGTATTTGCCATCTTTGCGTGTGTGGCACTGGGGATTGTACCCAGGCCTTCATGCATGCTAGACAAATGCTCTACCACCCAAGCTACTTACCCAGCCATTTTAAGATCCTTCATCCTTTAATCTCATGGTAAGGCCATGTCCACATTCTTCCCAACCCTTAAGGGGGAGCTAGCTCTCACCATTTCCCAAGAGCCTGACCCCTGTGTAACACAGACCCCCTACTTATCTCCCACATTTCCCTGGCTCTGTGACTCTCTGGTTTTGCCTTCTCCTTTGCATTATGTGTATCTTCTCTCCATCCATCTAAGAACTGTTTCTGAATCCTTCTTCAGACTTGCTATGGCAGATCCAGCTCTGCGTATTTCATTTTAATTTCATCCATAACTTTCAAAACAGAGCCTCCCTAACTGAACCCCAGGAAAACTGACCAGTTTAGGTCCTCGATTTCCCATCATGGGAAGAAAAATTCAAGACGTGAGAACTTTTCTAAGAAAAAAGTACTAGAATCATCACCACAGGCTATAATAAGGGCCTATGGAAGGATTTGAGATCCTAGTATTGTTATTTAGTCCACAGTACCAAGGAGAAAACCTCATTATATCCATACTGTGAAAATACCAAGTTTATCAAGTGTTTAGATGCACTACACTTAAAATTCAGGGACTTGAGGTACTTAATGGATATGGAAAAACTTACTATTTTGCAATAGGAAATGTAACCATTCTTGACAGAGTAAGAATATGCAGTTTGCATAAACTGAGCATCTGAGGCTTGTAAAAATATTGTTTTTAAATGATTGGTATAATATCACTCATTAACGAATTCCGAAGGCATCTATTTCCTTAATTCAGAGTCTTTTTTAATTATTCCTTATTTTCAAGAAAAGTGTTTGCCCCTGATGGATTTGGAAAATAGAGACAGATAAAACTCTCTACAAGATAACCTTTTTCTTTCATTTACTAAATAGTTTTATAAATACCTGTCCTGATAAGGTACATCCTCAATATTATTAAAGTTTTAAAAAATGAGATTCAAGAGTATTGATAGAATGGCCCATTTGTACTGATAGAAAAATATAAATAGGAAGGTGTATACAGAGAAGATAGATGATAAATGAATATACATATGTTTGAATATAGAGAGAATATACCTAGATGAAGATTCAAGAAGTTAATCAGAATGAGTGCCTCTAGGAAGGAGACCCATAGACTGGCGGGAGACCTGCTTTCCACTCTCAGTCGTTTTATGTATACACACACATACACAGAGCAAATAGATGATCTTAATCCTAAATTTAATTTATGACTTATGTGACCAATTAAATCTGTAAAAATATGGGTCACTACCCTTGAAAAACACAATCCCAAGTGTGGAATATATTGATTCATTAAGAGCATATAATTAGACACATTTATATTCTGTTGCTGATTAGAATGATATAGAGAGAACCTATAATTTTATATCTTGGAAGCAATGAAAATTTTAAAATAATTATAAAGAGATGACTTATTTTGCATCTTTTATCTTATAAAACTTTCTGTTGAAATAGAGACTAAAATACAGTATTAAAATAATATTTCAATAAGATTAAAATTAAAATTGAAGCTATCCTCTATGGAACCAAATTATCTTAAACTTAGCAGGTAACCCAGCACCTATGGAAAGAGTATTTCCTTAATTAAAAATAGTGTGATCTACAAAGAAGTATCTGTTGAGCTGTTGACATTTCTTAATATGATAACCATAGGGACAACTTCTAAAATGATAAAAATTTTATGAAAAATATAAGATCACATAAAAAATAAAGGAAAATCAATACCAGAAAATTCTTAGGGGGGAAAAATCAGCCACCTGGTTTTGGACAAGTAGAGTTAAAAAATGATTAACATAAATGTACCCAAAATATTTTTTTATTTGCTTAATGTGCATACACATATTTTAAAGAATTTTACTACTGAATATAATCTTTAGTAAAACTATTTGTAATCTGTTATAGAATAAACTAACATTTCAAAATATTATTTTAAAACTATATAATCCCAATGACTTTTATTACTTCCTTTTGCTCTCAAAATTGTGCTGGGTTAGTGTGAAAATTACATTTTCACATAAGTGGGAGAGATCCACAGACTGATCACCTGATCCAACCTAATTTCTCTACCCCATAAATACTCGACTTCGTCTTTCTTGTTCTCATGTGATGATCTATTAAAGTATTATGTGAGAAACTAAATGAAGATGCCAGAATATTTTGAGATCCAGCTATAAACCACTTCCAATCAAGAACAAGTTGAAAATTCTACCAGTCCTATCTCTAACTGGGAAATTTAGAGATTATAGTGCAACTGTCTCTTTGCTTTACAAATCCTAGATTTAAAATTAAAATTATAGGTCCAGCTTCTTCACCCTAGCAGGAAGGATCACAGTTGAATAGCATGTTCCAGGGAAAGTCCTGTTTAAGGAAGAAAGCACAATTAGATGATAACACAAATCAGTGGTACAGTAAAAGAATAATACAGCCTGGCTACATGAGGTCTCTTCTGGATCACAAAAATGTTTCCATTTGAAAAATGATAAGCCTTTTATATCAAATGAGGAAATTCATATATCAGTCTTTGTAAATAATCCATTTGTGCTTTTAAGAAATACAGTATGGGAATAATGGCTGCCTTCTTAACATGGTGAATCAAATTCAGCACTATGTCTAAAGAAAAGCACTAGAATCATACTCCCCCTAAAACCAGGAACAAGAAAGTCATCATTCTGATATTTTAGAACTGCATATGTTAGTATACTCAGAGAAAATAGACAAATTAAAGAAAGGAAGGGTGGGACAAAGGGAGGAAGGGAAGAAGGAAGGAATTTATGAATGATAACCCGGATTAGGGATTAGCAAACTTGTTCTATAGAGGGTCAGTTAGAACTATTTGGGACTTTGCAGGCCACACAGTTCCTCTTACACAAACTCAGCCTTGCTGTTGCAGTGGAAAAGCAGTCATAGATGATATGTGAGCAAAGAACAAGGCTGTGCTTCCTCCACCAAACCTTTAGTTGTGGACACTAAAATTTGAATTTCATATAATTTTCATATACCACAAAATATGATTCCTCCTTTGATTTTTTTCCATCCATTTAAAAATATAAAAGACATTCTCAGCTCCTGCACTCCACAAAACAAATGGACCAGAGTTGTTCACCTCTTCTTTAGATCATTTTAAATAAATATCTATTAGATAAATGTAAACAAACTTAGCTAATTACCTGTTTTTCTATATTTTTTTGCACAAAAAGATTGTAAAGAGTCATCAAATTATGAAAATATTGAATTTTAAAACAGCATTTTTATTTCATTCTTTCTCAGAAAAAAAAGAAAGGATCTTATCTCTGTAGTGGTTAATTATATTCCTGTAAACAGAGTAAGCCTTAGGAATTTCTATTTGCTTTATATCTAATCTGTAAGCCTCCCAGAACGCTCATTGAGAACAATGGCGTACACAGTTTCTACATTCATTCCCTTTTTTCTTTTCTTTTCTTTTTTTTTTTTTTTTGGTGCTGAACTCCAGCCAAACATTAAATTACCTTGGGAAGTAAAAGGTAGGGGGAAAAGAACACAAAGATGGTCTTTGGCCTCATTTTATGAGGACATTCAATCTTAATTTGGAGAAAGAGACAAGAGAAGCATGAGAACTGGAAAGACTGGGGAGTTTCTCAGACAACCCCAGTCTGGTAAGGTTGCAGGTGACAAGGCTCCCGTTTCTATAGGTGAGATTGTAGGTCAGGTGTGTGTGTGTGTGTGTGTGCGCGTCTATAAATCCACACCCTTTTTTAACCAGAAACATCCAGAACACACTTCCAAGAAGAGCACTGGCCGGTTCAGGTAAGCAAGCAATTTCCAGATTTCTTAAATCAGGGGGTCACTCTCTGCTATATTTAAATGATCAGTTTTTGCTCTTTGAAAGTAAAGAGTGGGAAAGTGAACTGAAATTGTATTTTTCTTCTGAATGTCCTGTGCTGGTTTCATAGTTTTATTCTTTATTTAGAGTAATGATGTAAACTCTAATTATTAAAAAAAAAGACTGTAAAAATTATGCTAGAAGTAACAATGGTTCTTTTATTGTACATTTTAAGTTTTTGTTTTATTTTAAAACATAGAAATCTATAACAATACACAAGTAAATGACTTAGGTTGAATTACTTTTCAAAAGTAATATCCTAGTGTCAGAAAACACTAACAGGCCAGTTTATAAAACCCAATTTTACATATTTGGTTATGTGCTTCCAAGGTACATAAAATACTGTAAAGTCATATTCAGCTGTACCCCAAACAGCCTAGCCTTGCAAATGGGAATCAAGGATCCTCAGCATGACATACTTTACCAATGAAAGTTTCATTCATAAAAAAAGTTCAAGTTGCATTGCTGTCATAGAATATAGTAAATATCTATTTTAACAAACAATATAAAATAAGAAATTAAGATTTTTATTTTGAAAGTAGAAAATATCTGACATTAATACAGAAATATGTGAAATTAAAATAATTTAGTTCCCATTCAACTCTAAACTTGGCAAGTGTAGAATAGCAGATATGATAAAGTTACACTTTCTAATTTTTTTGTGTAGATTCCACTGTTTATCTCTGCTCCTAACAGAAAACCTTTCTAATGCTTTCTCTAGATTAACTTTTCCTAGCTATTCTTTCCATCCAAGATCATTGTAGAATGTGAAGGCAATTTTGGACCCTCTTTTCAAGGAAAATGAACAGAAGTTCATAACAGTTTCTGAATAGTTGTAAGTTTTTTTCTTTGTTTGGCCTACTGTAGCTCATTCAGAAGCTACTAGACTCGGGTTTAGACTCTGTTCTAGGGGCTGGGGTTGTGACTCAGTGGTAGAGCGCTTGCCTAGCATTTGTGAGGCACTGGGTTCAATTCTCAGCACCACATATATAAATAAATTTAAAAAGTAAAAGTCCATCAACAACTAAAAAAAATTAAAAAGAAAAAAAGACTATCCTAAATGGTGCTTCAGAGTGCATCTCTCAACCTGACTAAACCTACTCTTCCCACGCTGGGATTTGTGCCCCAGTATCAGCTGTCTCTGTCCCTTACTAAAATCTACCTTCTCTTTGATTCAGCCTTTAAGATACAAAATGACCAGTCCCTAAGGTACAACATGACATTCTGAAATGTTTTATGGTTTAATAAGTTATAGAAACTTAAATTGAGATCCTTATCTGATTCTGTGGTTACTGTTTAACAAGGGTTTTAGTGCCTGACTACATAGAAAGTAATAAATGGGAAGGGAAATAATTTAAACAAAGCTAACCCCAGTGGCAAACATTATCAATTCAGAGAGGAAACAGAAGATATACACCACTACAAAGGAGAAAATGCTAGAATGAAAGGAATGAGGAAATGTCGGCGGAAACCAGAATCTGTAAACTTCACTGCCAAGCTGCTGCTTCCCCCATGCTTCCCCCATTGCTATTTGACATTGACTAGAGTACTAGGAATGTTTTGCCAATGCTGTCATTGTGTTTCATTAATCGTTCGACTTTCCTTACCCATTACAGTTAAATATAGTAACCACTGTGTTTGAGCAGGATCCATAAACAGTCTTTAACTGTGTTTAGGTCAGGGAATCTCATTATTTTGGTGGGGAATTCACTACTGAATAACACAAGTCAATGAGAAAAATGACTTAATGAAATTAAGCGAATATATAAACATGAAGGATATAGGTACATTTATTTTTATTTTATTTTATTTTATTTTATTTTTTGCCGTGCTGGGGATTGATCCCAGGGCCTTGTGCTTGCGAGGCAGACACTCTACCAACTGAGCTATATCCCCAGCCCTATTTTTATTCTTTATATGTATGTTTAATTCATAGCAATGTGACAATGCTTGACTTTTAAAAAGAACTGAATTTATAAACTGAGGGGCAAAAGGCTGAGTAACTGTTGGAAGGATGAGAAAGACATATGACTACAGAAGCTTCGAGAGATAAGACTCATCTATACTCAGTTTTTCCTGATTTCCATTTTAAGCAATATTTTTTGGTACCCAACCTTATTTTGGTACAGAGTTAGAGTGTTCTCTTGACTATTAAATTCAAAAGAACTGAAAAACAAAGAAACATCCTTGCATGCTAGTCACCTTTGCAGTGCACTTTGCAGTTTAAATGTGATTAACACCATCTTTGAGTCTCACTGTGGGGCCGTGTACATTACAGGGCAATCCAGAAGCAGGATTGTGTGTCATCATCCTGTTCTCTTTCAACTACATCTCACCATGACCAGAATGTCCAGAACCTGACTTTTTGACATCTATAATTTTAAAAATATTTTTAAAATAAAATGTGAACCAAAGTTGTAGGAGGTTACATATGTGAAATCAGAGTGTGACCTGTCAGCACAGGTTCTGTCCAGCTCTTAGCCAGTGTCTTTTAATCACAACCTGAAGGAACCCACTAGATACTGAAAATGCCTTTTGTCATCTAGCTTCTTCTGCGGGGTTCTCTGGAAGACGTGATGTTACACTCGGCTCTGGCCCTCTGCCTCTTACTTATCACAGTTTCTTCCAGTCTTGGCATTGCAATCAGAAAGGAAAAGAGACCTGCACAGACACTGTCAAGAGGTACTGTAATCTCATTTTATTTTCTAAACTCAGTCACTTGGATTGTTTTTAAAATACCTAGTACTTTCACCAATAGTCTAATATGAAGTAAATAATTAACTAGATGTTTGTTGTATATGACTTCAAACTTGACTGAAAAAGAAGAAACCAGTTGATTTTAGACAGTGAATCAAACTAACCCTCAAATAACAATTTCTGCATCTTTTGTAGAAATAGTGGGAAATTGATTTGATATTTGTAATTTGGTAATTAGGAAATTATTGATCAATATGTCATAATGATATCCTAAGCAATTTAAGATTCTTCAATATTTGCTCTGATTCCCACTCTTCTATTTATTAAGGCAAGAAAATAATTTGGAATGATTGTATATGAGGTTAGTCAAAAAATGATACTTAATCCCAACCTCCGAGAACTTTGGCTAATCATGTCCTTGCTATAATGATTCTGGAAATAACTATAGTTTTAGACATCATAATCTAGACTTGTCATTGGCTACAGGTTTAGAAAACGTTTCTACTTTTGTACTTACTATTTTACTCTGTCCTAAGAAACTAATATATGTTCATGAACAACAACAAAAAAGTTCTGAAGAAAAAATTCTCAGAGTTGGTTCTTATCTTTTCAGTTAACAAAATCATTTGTCCCCATTTTTAATTCAAAATTTTCAGTATAACCAAAAGTACTTGACCACTATTTGGTAATGTGAATTAGCAAACAAATTGAGATCAACCATAGTGTAATTTCAAGTTCCCAGTGGCTTGGGAGGCTAAGGGAGGGGGATCACAAGTTCAAAGCTAGTCTCAGCAATGGCGAGACACTAAGCAACTCAGTGAGACCCTGTCTCTAAAAAAAAAGAGGTCTGGGGATGTAGCTCAGTGGTTGAGCACCCCTGAGTTCAATCCCCAGGACCCCCTCCTCCCCAAAAGAAGAGGTATATTGGGGCTGGGCATGATGGCACATGCCTGTAAACCCAGTGACTTGGGAGGCTGAGACAAGAAGATCCCAAGTTCAAAGCCAGCCTCAGTAACTTAGTGAGACCCTGTCTCAAAATAAAAACAAAAAGAGCTGGGGATGTGGTTCAGTAATTAAGCAAGCAACCCTGGATTCAATCTCCAGTACAAAAAAAGAAAAAAGAATTGGCATATTTGGGTAAGTCTTTTATTATCTATTGCTATGTAGGAAATAAGTGAGAGAATGAGGATGAGAATTAATAAGGATTGAATGCAGGGTAAGAGGAAGGAGTATGGGTCATGTAATAACATATAGAGCCCCTTAGAACAGAGGGCGGCACAGTTATGTAGACAATAGTAAGGAGAAAAGGGAAGATTGATAGGGAAAAGGTACTTGCTAGTTCAAGAGAGACAGACAGACAGACAGACAGACACACACACACACACACACACACACTCTCAGTGACCAGGAAAATTTCTAACCTCCTTTGAATCAAAAGAACTACCCAGGACCCAGTCCAGTACCTGCCATCTAGTAAATAGTCAATAAATACACATTAAATGAATGAATAAAATCTTAGAAGACAAGAAAACACAGCCAAAGCTACAGATAAAATTATAGTAATGAATGTATACCCTGATGACAATTTTAAACTTTCTACCATGTTGGGCTTATTGGGATTGTTAGATAAAATTTATAAAAAATAATTATGCCTCCTCTACAGAGCTAGGAATTACTTTTTAAGAGTAGGGATTACATTGTTTTGCCTTTGTATTCCCTGTGCTTAGGGGAATAAGGCACATAGAATATGAGTGGTTAGTATTCATGGAACTAAATTGAGCAGAGCAGGGATTTTTCTTATTGCTAAAGTTCTAGCATTGAATGAAATTTGCAACAGAAGAAAGAAAATTAATTAGGTGTCTAGTCTCTCTTACTGTTTCTAGAATAACTTTTTTTGATGCAAAATGTGTTTTGAAGATATCGCATGTGCTCAAGTTGGAAAGAAAAATTTTCCAGGATTATTATAGGGAGGAAGAGTTCCACTAATGGGTGTTCACAAAAGATGTCTTCATTGCTGGTGAGAATAAAAAATGGTATTAATCACTTTGGAAAATACTCAGGGAGTTTAGAAAAAAAAGTTACCATTTTAACTCCACAATTCTATTCGTAGGTATATTCCCAAGAGAAATGAAAACATACACTAATTAAAAAATTTGTACACATGTGTTCATGGCAGCATTATTTGCAAAAGCCAAAAAACGCAAATGACCTAAATGTTCGTGATCTAATGAATGGATAAATAAAATGTGGCATATCCATATAATGCAAAGATATTCAACTGTAACAAAGGAATTAAGTACTAATATAGGACACAACATGTACTACGTGAAAGAATTTATTCATAAAAGATCACACACATATGAACCCACCTATATGAGAAGCCCAGATTAAGAAAACTATAGAGGTACAAAATTGATCTAGCGGTTTCTTAGGGCTGAGGAAGGTGGAAAGATTGCTGAGGAGGGATTGCAATAGCTAATGAACACAAGGTTTCTTTTGGACATGATGAAAATGTCCTAAAATTAACTGTGGTGTTGACTGCAAAATTCTGGGACTCTACAAAAAAAAAAAAAAAAAAAGGTGTACTTTCAATGGGCAATTTGTGTACATGCATGGATTATATTTCAATAAAGTTATTACCAAAGGACAAATAAAGAAAAGAGCAAAAAACATGGAATCATATTTATCTTGCTTCATAATCCTTGGCTATTATTTATCCATGATATCAAAACCAGAGACTGCAATCTGCATATTTGAAACACAAAAGATGACCTAGGTTCAAAGTAGTATCCTAATATTTCTAATTTTCACATTAATTCAATCTGCCTCATCTGAAGCATTGTCTGAAGCAATTCCTGAAAACACTCGCAATGTTCCTAGACATTTCATGCGCATTTCTTGATGGTCTTACTCTTTAATCTCTAACATATATTCCCAATTACTTGGGTTCTCCCTCTACTCATTGCTTTCTATTTCCTCTCCTTCATTCTTTTAGATGTTTCCAAAACACCTGTGTTTTATTGTGTTTTTAATCATGAAATTCTCACAACAACATTCTGTTCCAAAGCAAAGTTTGGAATTCCATTTTCCTACAATGTATACTCTCTTAGAAGGGCCGACATCTCTTGGTACCAAATATACAAAGGGTATTTTGGAGTCCAGTTCAAAAGGTCTCTGACAGTTTTACAAAGTATGCCAAGATTACTGTTATTTCCTGGCCATTTTGAAAGTCAGAGCCTGTGCGTGATTCAGAGATGCCCTTTTAGCCAGCACTAACCATAACAGCCCTTATTATGTATTTTACCAGGTTCAAGGCCATGGGCCTATTTGAATCACAGTCCTAAATCCTCCATACTATAATCTAAAAGGACAACACTCTTTGTAAGCCAGTTAGAATTGTGTATCCTCAACACCACATGCTAGCCACCTGCTTAGTATCTGAGTTAAATGTCTGTAGTTAGATACCTGCTTATCAAACCCCCACTTCAGAACTCCTCTGTGGCTTAATTAATACATTGATTTCTCCTTTCCATTTCAGGATGGGGCGATGACATCACTTGGGTACAAACTTATGAAGAAGGTCTCTACCATGCTCAGAAAAGGTAAAATACCTCTCAGTTAATTTTCATAGATCATACAGATGCCTCACAGAAGTACCCAAAACAGGCATGTCAGCTTTTGAAGGGTTGCCCCAAATATTTGTTTTACTCTTGTATTTGGTTTAAAAAAAATAACTATTTATAAGCTATTAGAATAGATTCTTTATATTAAAAAAGCTATAAATACAGCTGTATTAAAGTCCTCCTTACCGAAGTAAGCTTTTGGAAATAAGTTGTATAAACTAAACAATATCACTAACTAGGCATTATACAAGTTTAAATAGGAAATTGGTTTAAGGCAACAGTCCTTCAGCTTGATCATCAAAACAATCTGGGGAGACTTTTTTCAAACTCATACTCATTGTTAATCAACCAAGTACTCAGTGGCCAAACTTTTTTATCCTTAAAGACATATTAAATATTCGAGAAACTTGTGTTTTTTAAAAATCTCCCCAAGAATTTATCAAATATCTAAAGAGCATCCAATTCCAATATTTGTGAAAGAAGAAATATACCAAATTAAATGAGAATTGCTTAAGCATTCTTAACACTGGCCAAATATTGCAAAAGAATAGTACAGAATATATTTCCAAATATTATTGTAACAAACTAGCAGCATATCAGTAAAGTCCAGCCCTGATAAAATAAGGCTTAGTCTGGAAGTTCCAGGATGATTAAAGATTAAGAAACCTATTAAGGAAAATCACTTATTACTTATAAAGAGGAAAATAATACAAGTATCTTCTGTCTCTACAAGTGCTGGAAAGATTTTTAATAGAATACAATATCTATGTCTGAATTTTTAAGCTGATATTTTAAAATATTAATTGCTTTGAACTTAACAAGAAAATATGTGTTTGGGGTGGGAGGGGTGTCAACATCATGCTTACTGGGAAAACAGAGAGAAGTGCCCCGTTAATGATTGAACAAGATAACTATTAACCTTGCTCTGGAGTGGACAGTGAGACTAAATGATGGTGCTTCAAAGCATAAAACTTGGAAAGGAGAGGATACAAGTATTTTTATTTGCATATGATGACAGCATACATGAAAAACTAAAGGGAACAACAAAAACTACGTGGAATAATGAAAACTCAAATTACATGAGAAGAAATTGACTTCTACAAATCAATAGCACTTAAATACATAAAAGCACATTCAAATGAATTTATAAACTATCCAATTTAAAATGGCAACTAAAAAATTTAAATATCCCAGAATAAACTTGACAGAAAATGTACAAAAGCTGTGTGAACCAAAATTGACTACTAAGAGATTTAAAATATTACAATCCAAAGGAAAAATATATTGTATTCTTGGATAGAAAGACTGATGATCATAAAATGATAGTTCTCCCTATATAAAACATTTTAAGGCAGCTGGGGATGTAGCTCTCTAGAATGCTTTCTAGCATTTATAAGGCCCTGGGTTCAATCCAAAAAATAACTTTTTAAGGCAATCATGACACATTGCCTCAAGAATTTTTAAAAAGAATTCCAAAATTAAAATAAAAAATATATTTTTGCATAGGTCATTCTGAAAATACATCAGAGGAAATTAGACCTTAATTGCAGCAAACATTTTATAAAACCACTAAAATACTATGTTGTTGGAACATGAATAGAAAACAATGGAAAGTATAGGATTAAAATGATTGAATATAAGTGTACTAAAAATCTGCCATCAAAAGACATAGATGGAAAGGATGAAATGATGTAAAAGGATAGAAAACAATGTATGCACATATAAACCAAGAGAGTAGGGGCAGCTATACTTCCATCAGATAAAAAGAAATGTGAGTAAAAAAAAAAATAAAGTTATAAAATGAAATAGTATATGATGACAATGTGATCAATTCATCAAGGAAATATGACAATTGTAAACCAGCATGATGATGTGCACTATAATCCCAGCTACTCAGGAGCCTGAGGCTGGAGGATCACAGATTCAAAGACAGCCTTGGCAACTTAGCGAGGCCCTGTCTCAAAATACAAAATGAAATGGACTGGGATATAGTTCAGTGATAGAGTGTTTGTCTAGCATGTGTGAGGCTCTGGTTTTCATCAAAAGAAAGAAATAAACAAAAAAAAAAAACAAAGGAAAGATGACAATTATAAATATCTATTCCCAACACAGGAGCACCTAAAGACATAAAGTGAGTATTACTAGATCTAAAGGGAGAGATAGATATAACACAATAGTAGTTGGAAACTTCAATACCCCACTTTCAGCAATAGACAAATCATCAAGACAGAAAATGAATAGGAAAACATTAGCCCTGAGCTATACCTCAGATCAAATATACGCAACAAACACCACTTTTCCTCCAACAACAGAAGATGCATTTTTCTCAACTGCATATGGAACATTCTCCAGATAGATGATGTTAGAGCACCAAAAAGGCCTTAATGGATTTAAGAAGACTGAAGTCATATCAAGAATCTTTTCCAACCACAGTAGTATAAAATTAGAACTTAACAGAAATTTTAGAAAATTCCCAAATACACAGAAAGTAAATAACATGCTCCTAAATAACCAATGGGTCAAAGAAGAAATTAAAAGGGAAATTTTAAAATATCTTGAGACAAATGAAAACGGAAATACAACATATAAAACTTATGTAATGCACCAAAAGCAATTCCAAGAGAAAAATTTATGACACCAAAATAATCTAACAGTATGCTTCAAGGAACTAGAAAAACAAGAACAAACTAAGACCAAAGTTAGAAAGCTAGTGATAGCAAGGAAGTAATAAGGTCAAAATAGATGTAAACGAAAAAAGAACCTAGAAAAACAATAGAAAAGACCAATGAAAATGAAATTTGTTTTTTTAAGATAAGCAAAATTAACAAAGTATTAGATGGACTACTAAGAAAAAAAGACAATAGTAGAAATGAAAGGGATACCATTACAAGTGACATCACATAAGTACAAGGAATCAAAAAGACTATGGATGAACAATTATGTGTCAACAAATTTGATTAACCTAGAAAAATTAACTGCTATACACAAAACCTACCAAGATTGAATCATGAAGAAATATATAATTTGAACAGACCAATGATTTTTATTCATAACATAAATCTTCCATCAAAGAAAAGTTCAAAATCTGATGGGTTTACTGCTGAATTCTGCTAAGCTTTTAAAGAATACTAATCCTTCTTAAACTCTCCCAAAAAATTCAAGAGGAAAGAATATTGCAAAACTCATTTAATAAGACTAGCATTACCCTGACACAAAGTCAGACAAGGATAATTCAAGAAAAGAAAACTAGAACTGGGGATGTATCTCAGTGGTTAAACACCTGGGTTTGATTCCCAGTATTAAAACAATACTGGAAGAATGCTTTTCCATGATTGAAGAGCACTTATCCCTGGGATGCAAAGATCATGTAACATATGCAAATCAGTAAATGTGATACACCACCTTAGCACAATGAAAAACAAAAACCAGAGGATTATCTCCATAGATGCAGAAAAGCATTTGACAACATTCAACATAGTATTACTGGAAGTCCTGATCAGTGTAATTAACCAAGAGAAAAAGGTAAAAAAAAGTATCTGAATAAGAAAGGAAGAACTTAAATCTTCTCTGTTTTCATCTGACATAACTGTATATAGAGTATACCAAAAAGATTCCACCAAAAGCTATTAGAACTAAAAAATAAATTCCATAAATTGCAAGGAATAAAGTCAATATATGAAAATCAATAGTGTTTCTATAAACTAACAACGAATTATCCAAAAAAGAATCAAAAAACATTTCCATTTACAAGAGCTACCAGTGTAAGTATATGTATGTATACACACACACACACACACACACACAAGAATAAATTTAACCAAGGTGGCAGGATATATATGCAGTGAAAACCATAAAACATAGATGGAAGAAATTGAAGAAAACAAGAACAAATAGAAATAAGTTCCATATGCATGGACAAGAAGAATTAATATTGTTAAAGTATCCATAGCACTCAAAGCAGTCCACAGATTCAATAAAATCCTTATCAAAATTTCAATGATATTTTCCACAGAAATAGAAAAAGCAATCCTTAAGGAAAACAAAAATCCCACAGTCAAAGCAATCTTGAGAGGAAAGAACAAAGCTGAAGGCATTATAAAATCCCTGATTTCAAAATCAACTACAAAAGTGTAGAAAACAGCATGGTACTAGCATAGAAACAAACCCATAGGCCCATGAAACACAATGGAAAACCTAGATATAACCACACAATTATAGTCGATTTTCTTTTTTTTGTGCCAGGGATTAAGCCCAGGGTCATCCTCCTATTAAGCACATGCTTTGCCCTGAGCAACACCCCCAACCTGTAGTCAATTGATTTTTGATGAAGATTCTATGAACACACAGTTGGATAAAGCAGTCTCTTCAAAAATAGTCCCTGGAAAACTGAATATCCACTAGCAGAATAATTAAAGCAGACCCTCATCTTACACCAAATACAAAAATCATGCAAAAATGGATTAAAGATTTAAATGTTAAGAACTTCAACTGTAAAACTACTAGAAGAAAACAGGAAGCAAACTCCATGATATTGGTCTGAGCAATGATTATTTGAATAATACCCCAAAAGCACTTGCAACAAAAGCAAAAAACAGACAAATGGGATTACATCAAGTTTCCGCACTGTTAAGGAAACAATCAACAAAGAAAGAACCTGTGGAATGGGAGAACATATGTGCAAACCTTGCATCTGAAAAGGCGTTAATATTAAAATATATAAAGAACTCAAACTACTCTATAACAAGAAAACAGGTAACTATTTAAAAATAGACAAAGTAAACATACAAACATACAAAAAATAGACAAAGTAAACATACAAATGTCTAACAGATAAAATACTCATCATCAGAGTAATCCAAATTAAAACCACAGGAGACATCACCTCATCTGTTAGATTGGCTATTACAAAGAAAATGCAAGAAAGCAAGTGTTGGTGCGGATGTTGAGGAAAGGGAACCTTTGTACATTATTATAACTGAGTTGATGGACAGGCTAAAAAGCAGTAGCCAAGAAATTAATGAAAAAATGCTCACAAGAAAACTAAAACCACGATGAGGAATCACCTCAGACTATTAGAATGGGTGTTATCAAAAAGATAAAAATTAACATATCCTGGGTAGAACATAGAGAAAAAGGACCCCTTGCTTATAGTTGATGGGAACATAACGCAGTTTAGCCATTATGAAAACTAGCATGGAATTTCCTTAAAAAATTAAAAGTGAAAGCAAAATTGGTGCACACACATGAGTATATATCTAAAGGATGTGAAATCAGTGTGTCTATGAGATATCTGCACTTTTATGTATATTGCAGCCGTATTCACAATAGCCAAGATAAGGAATCAACGTAATTGTTCACAAAAAAAAAAAAAAAAATGAATACGGAAAATGTGGCACATACACACAATGGAATACAATGCAGTCTTTAAAAGAATGAAATCAGGTTATTTGCAAGAACATGGATGAATCTGGAGGCTATTGTTATTTGAAATAATTCAGGCACAAAGAGACAAATACTGCATGATCTAACTTATATCTGGAATTTTAAAACTTCAAACTCAGAAAAAGAAAGTAAAATTGTGGTTACCAGAGTATACCAGTGGTGGTGGGGGGAACGGGAAGGGGGCAAGGAGGTATTGGGGAGATAATGGTCATAGAACACACATTTCAATTAGATAGGAAGAATATATTCAAGAGAAAGATTATGCACCACAATGACAATAGTTAATGACAATGTATTCTACACTTGAAAATTGCCTTGTTCTTACCATAAAAAGTGTGTGAAGAAATGCTTATGTTTAAAACCACTCCACAATGTATTAATGCATCAAAACCTAAGATAAACATAAATATATACAATTGTCCCTGTCAATTAAATTGGTCATCTGACACTAGAGGAATTTTTTACATGATGAGTGGTATTTTAAATCAGGGATAAGAGACATAGATTATGAAATAATTAGTATTAAAGAGAATTTGGTAGCTATCTGAGAAAAGATTAAAAAATTTGGATCCTTACCTCACACATTTATACCAAAACAGATTACAAAGATGTAATTTTACAACAATGAAATCATTAAGGTACTAGAAAATACTATTGCAAAGATTTATTTAAGTACTTACAATAAGGGAAGTCTGAGATTAGGGCAACATGAAAATAAAGCTATTCGATTCTCAACCTAGATCCTCCCCCTGCCTTACCAGATTCCTGCCCTTTAGGCTTAAGTATGGCCCAATAAAAGAAAAGGAGAAAAGAAAAAGAAGCAACTAAAATCTGTAATATATTAAATACATGAATTTTTTGCATAACAAAAAAGCAAAGGAAAAAAGTAGAGAAAGAGAGAGAAACTGTTGTATATATTACAAAGATTAATTTCTCTAGTATACAAAGCATTTCTAAAAATTAATGGGAGAAAATTCAAGTCAATAGAAAAGAATAAATAATAAAGGATGTGGTAGTTCACTGAACAGAAAAATAAGTAACTCAAATATAACATTGACTTGGTTATTTTACAAGAAAATAAAACCACCTTAATTCCTCTCTTTGACTACTGGATAAAAAAATTTTTAAAACTTGATAACTAGTTTTAGTGAATGTAGAGGTAGTTACTGCTCACATTACCTGAGTGAATATGAATTGGTACAGCTTCTATGCAGAGTATATATCAAAATTATAAATGCACACACTCTTCAACCTAGAAATTGTTTCTGAAATTTATTCACAGAAATACCTACCCATGCACAAAATCTTATGTAGCTACATGTTCACCAAATAAATGCTTATACAAATCTAAACATTTAGAAATATCTAAAATGGGAGATTGAAAACAATTTAAATACCCCTCTTCAAGAGGAGTGACTTAAATGAAAATATATCTATTTAATGGAACATTGTACAAAGAGCAGTGGAAACATATCTATGATACATGTTATGTTAAAGCTAAATGCAAATACTTGTGTGCTAGTATTTGTTTTTATTTTATTGTATTTTGAGATAGGGTCTTGCTAAGTTACCCAGGCTGGCCTCCAAACTCCTCCCTTAGTCTGAGTAGTTGGTATTATAGGCATGTGTCACTGAACTCAGTCTGTGCGTCATCTTTTTTTTTTTTTCTTGCAATACTGGGGACTGAATCCAGGACCTTGTGCATGCTAGCCCAGTGCTCTACCACTGAGCTACACACCCAGGACCCTGCATTTGTTTGTTTGTTTATTTGGGGGAATTTAAAGGAATATGTACATGCACATACATGCATGAATATGGATTTATACAATACATATACATACTCAAGAAAACCTCCCTGAGAAATAATACTGCTTACATGTGGAAGACAGTAGTGGGAGGAAGAATTTTTACCATTTTAACTTTAGAATTTTAAAGCAGCTGAATCTGTCATCTATTTTAAAATTAAGAAGTAGAGAAATTATGAAGATTATCCACCAAATGATGCTAAGCATTGAGAGTTTTGTAGGCTCTAATTCTAGGGAGTCTCAAAAGCTACTTAATGCCACTTAATGCCACAGCTACTTAATGCCACTCTTTCTTTCAATTTATGTTTCTTACAATCTGAAGTGCTAGAACATGAGGTTTGAACTAAGAGGCCACCCATTTTTATACAGTGTGAAAGCTAAATATGATGATTACATTTTAATATGTTTAATAAAAATCAAAAGAATAATATTTTGTGACATGTGAAAATTATGTAAAATTCAAATTTTAGTATCCATAAATAAAGTTCTACTCCAACAGCCACACTCATTTCTTAAACTCATTCTTTATGGCTGTTTCTGTATGATAATGGCAGAGTTGAGTACTTGCAAATGAAACCACATGGCCAGCAAACTCTCAAATATTTACTTTCTGCTCCTACTGAAAAAAATTTTGGAGTCTTATTTTAGACTGTTGCTACTTCAACTTCTGCCAAAAATATTCCTGTGCTTTTCTGGAAATGGACGAGTGTCTCAGTTTGAATGTGTGAACAGCTCATTCATAACTGAACCATTTAGAGTAGGTCTTCTATGCTCCTGATAAATTTTTCCTTGGATTCTAATTGCCCAGAAATCTGAAAGTGAAGTTAGTTTTCCAAGAGTTACTTCCATCCCTTTTCCTAAACACTGCTCTGCTTGTTTCCAGCATTTGTGGAGTTGTTGGGAAGAAACGGTAGCACTTCAGGAAAACAGAAGGACCCAACACTAAACTGTTGGCCTATGTCTCAGGACACCTACATCCCCTAGACTCAATGAGTTGTCTAGTAGCAAAATTACTTGGTTGATGCTTGTAACATCTGAGTTCTAGAGCTGAGAGAATTTTAAGTGTTAGCACCATAAAAAAAAAATCAAATATTCTTACACTTAGTTTTCTACTAACAAAAAGTGGGGATGATATTTCTAGTCTCTAGTCTTTTTCACCAACTAAGTTTAAAGTTGTTGGCAAATGCGACTTCTTACTTTATATAAATCTTCAAAGGTAAGTTGTAGTATTTATTCTTACCTAGAATTTATTTAAATTCCAGGTTTGAAGATTAAAGAAAATTATTAACAACAATTCAAAGTTTATGTTTACACTTATTGAGACTGAAATATTGAATATAGCATAGATTTGTGCAATGACAGCATTTTAAATGATTATATCTGTTTATCGTATTTTTAAAAGATTTATGTGAATAAATATATACCAGACTCTATCTCCTTTTTTTTTTTTTTCCAGTTACACGTTTTTTTACTAACTCCTTTCTGTCACCTGGCATTGGGCAGCCCTGGTGACACCAGGGAGAAGGGGGAGACACTATAGAGGAAAGAACAGGAGCAGAGGGTGGTACAGGAAAGGGTAAAGGAGAACCCTAGGAGACTGAGATAAGCACAGGGGGAAGCCACTTGTTCCTGAGGCTGGTGACTGGGCTCTGATGTGAAGATGTTGTGAAAGGAAGGGGCAACTCTGAACAGGAAGGACTAGGGAGCCTCAGAAGTCCCCTCAGATTAACTACTGGAATGTCCATCTGAATCCCAACCCTGTCACAGTATTTCAACTTCTGAGCCTGTGGCTCCTCGTCAGTGACAGACAGGGAAGCCCTGACTTAGTGGTATCAGAAGACTCTGGGGGGCACTATACAGAACTGCACAGAGACCAAGATCAAGCTCCAAATCATAGTCCTAAAGTATCCAATTCTCCTGCTCCTCTCAAATTTCTAGAGCAGTTTTTAAAAGGCAAAAGATTTTTATTTCATCGCCTCTTCAGATAGTAAGTACTTAATACATAGTTATAGAATAAGCTTCAAAATCAAGTGAAGGGAACATCTGTCTACAGCCAAGGGACAGGAACTATAGACCCCCAAATATTCACAATATCCTCAGGATTAAAGCCACATTTTAAAATTCATCCTATATACCTTAGTTCTGTTTTGTATTGCTATAACAAAATGCCTAAAGCTAGGTAATTTGTAAAAATAGGTTAATTTAGTTCACAGTTCTAGAGGTTCAAATGCCTGGCACCAGCATCTGCTTGAATCTGGTAAGGCACTCGTGGTAGATGGCATCACGCAGCATGAGTGCATGCAAAAAGAGACAGTGGAGGTTCCAGGCTCACTAATAACAATGAGTTCTTTTGGGAACTAATCCAATCCCAGGAGACCAGAGCCACTCCAACGAGACAGCACTAATACATTCATGAGTGTGGAGCCCCCATGACCTTATTAACAGGTCCCACGCTTACCACCACCACAATGGGCACCAATCTTCTAGTACAAAACCTTTGGGGGAACAAACCACATTCAAATCATAATTCTGTTATCCCTTACTATAGTTAATATTCTCATTATACTCTTAATGTAAAGAGCAAGGAAGTAAATTAGCTACCATTAAAACCTTTGTTTGCAAATTGTAAATTGGTGTAAGAATGAAAATTGTGGAAATTGTCAAATACTACTCGCCTTTTTGTAAAAATAAATATTTGACTCTCCTGAAATCATATACCAAGTATTCATTGAAAATGAATATTTTGTTCATAACATCTCTTCATCTTTGAAGATAGAATTGATTTTTATTTATCTAATTTGCACTATCATGTACATAAGACTCAACCACTGTGCTTGTTAAGCTGCAGATTCCTGGACCCCGTAGCTAGCAATTTTGATTGAGCAGGTCTAGGATGGAAACTATGAATTTGTATTTCTACATGCCACTTGATGACCTTCATGCTATTAGTTACGGGGCCACATTGCTATAAACTATACTGCTATGATATGTAAATCTGAGATTATAAATCTTATCAAAAGTAACAAAACTTTGTCTAATTCCACTGTATGTTTTGACTCAGTGTTAACCTCCTGACATTTCCATACTTTCTGTTTTAGTAACAAGCCATTGATGGTTATTCATCACTTGGAAAACTGTCAATACTGCAAAGGTAATTTTATTTCTGAGATCTTCTTATATGTCCAATATGATATAGAAAGAAAATGTGACCTGAAAAGAACAGTTATGAAGACACTATGCAAATACCATTTTTTAAAAGATAGAGTACCACCATTTTACCAAGATGTCTGAAGTCTACAGTGACTGCTAGAGATCTCCTGAATGTATTTCTATTATATGCACTTTGGAATTTAATATCCCTCTTCTTCCCATAAAAAAGGGAGAGCAAATGGGAAAACGTGCTGAAAGAACTTGTTTTAACCAATAAGTCAATGAGTTATGAGGAGTTAAAACTAGTGTCCCTGTTAATGTGATCATTCCTTGATGTTTCCATGGACAGACTGTCACTCATTGCTTCCCGAGGAGGGACTAAGTAGCAAAAGGTCAACAAACCTTTACACCCAAGTTATTGCTGTCAACAAATGCAAAATACAAGCTTTATTTTGTAATGTTATATTGAAGATATTTTGATCCTTAAAACTAAAATTGTATTTTCCCTCACAGCACTGAAGAAAGTATTTGCCCAAAATGAAGAAATACAAGAAATGGCTCAGAATAATTTCATCATGCTGAATCTCATGGTACATGAACTCAACAATATTATCCTTTGAATCCATTTTTTTCTATTTTCAAAACATAGTTAAGTATTTGTTGATATATGTAGAATTGTAAAAGGCTGAAATTTACAACCTACTAAATTTAGTTCACATAAAATATTTTTGTGTTAACTGTCAAGAACCATCTAATTCAATAACAGTCATTTCTTTCCTCTTCTGCTAGCATGAGACCACTGACAAGAATTTATCACCTGATGGGCAGTATGTGCCTAGAATCTTATTTGTTGGTATGTGTATAATCTCATTGTGTCAGATTTACAAAATTGTTATGAATCTCAGCATTCTTGCTTCTGTTTGTTTTTAAATGTTAACTCAAGTACTATTATTTTTAAAGGGAAGTCATTTCTAACACAATCATATTATGCTGTTAGTTCTATAATAGAGCTTCACTATTTTATATGTAAAGTTTATTTTTAAAAAGTAACTTATGCTATTAAATCAATATTCCAAAGTATTTTCAGTCCAGTGCCCCAGACTAGAGAGAGTTATAACACACTAAAAGGAAAAGTTAGGTTAATTCATCATGAGTTCACATGTATAGAAACTAATTTTGCTTGACATTTGTTTTAGAGTAGGAGAGGGAAAAAATATATTTGAAACATGTTGAATAGTATTTCAGTGACTTGTTTTTTTTGCTTTGTTTTGTTTTTCTTGACAGACCCTTCCCTAACGGTCAGAGCTGATATAACTGGAAGATACTCTAACAGATTGTATACATATGAACCTCAGGATTTACCAGTATGTAAGTATTCAAGAATTGCCTTGGACAGTGGTAACAGCTGACCTGTGATGGTTAACAGGGCCAATGAAGGCCTATATTGGCACTGTCTTCAGACCACAATCACGGGCCATGGTGGTGGTAAAATGCGAATTCCTACCTCCCACCAAAATCTGAATTTCTGTGGCACCTCAGAATCTCTACTTTAAAAGGGATGCTGAAGAGTTCTTATGGTCACTAAATTCTGAGGCAACTGAATAGAAATTTGTGTGCATTACAATGACACAACCTCAAGGAAGTACATTCTTTTGGTGTAAAAAAAAAAAATCACATGTGATTTCCTCAAATGGTAACAGTGAAATGTTTTTGTCTTCCTTTAAGGACTGTAAGCAAGAAGGGAGAGACAATGTAGGACTTCAATCCATTTTTAACAACATTTACTATTAATTATATTAAAAAGACAATTACGTCTCTCAGATCCATCAATACTAGGTCAGTTAATAACTGATTAAAGAGAAAATACCTACTCCTTCTGATAAATTGTTTATTGTAAAGAAATTCAATGTGATCTAATCTATAAATTTATATGTACATCTTTAGCATAAAATTCTTTAATGTCACTTGATGAATTCTCATGTTTTCAAAGCTATTAATTTAAATGGGTTGATTTCAGATCCTAGCAACAATAAATTATTACATTTGATTACTTCCATTTACTAATATTTCAATGTCTGTTTACTTTTATTTCAGTGATAGAAAACATGAAAAGAGCATTAAGACTTATTCCATCAGAGTTATGAGGAATGATGGAAAAATGTCTTCAATTCTGAGGTCAAATATGAAGAAAACCTCTGATTCACTGGCAAATACTAAGTGTGCAAGTATATGGATTTAATATGCTATTTAGATTTTTAATGTGTTTTAAATATACTTATGATAAAATGTTATTTCAATAAATGTTGAGACATGAATATGACGATGTAGTAGTTTGACATTTATCTGCATCAACATCAAGAAAGCTTGTGTAAGCCAAGAATTATGATAGAGGCTGAAGGACCTACATAAGAGGCATCTATTCTGGTTGCTTCTATTTCCATACCTCTCATTCTAGCCTCTTCACTGTATCTATCACACTATGGTACATCATAAATGATCTTCATATAGTACCAAAACAAATGAACACTTCTTATTTGAATAGCATAATTCAGAGATAACCACTTACTTCTTTTTCTCCTTTAGATTTATATATACATTTAAAACCCAATTATAATAAATTTACAATATAATTTAAGAATCCACAGTATGTTTTCCTTAATTATTGAGTAATACTTTAAAAGTTTTACTATTTTAAGAAAAGTTTAACATATCCAGGAAGATTAAAGAATTTCTCCAGTTAACTAGCAGATCATTCTGAAATAATCAGATATCCAACTTCCAACTCAGTTCTTCACAGGAAGTTTCCAGAGGATCAATCATGTCTTCTACTCTTTTAAATAACAACAACAAAATTCCTGTTAATGAAAATTCCATAATCAGCCAGGAATAATTATCAGAAGATAGAAAATGTTTTAGGTGGGCAAGACGTTTCCCAGTCCATAGAATTTGATTGCATTTGACAAAATCTGAATTGTTTTAAAATATAACACTGAACTTTTTTTGGGGGGGGTGGATACATGGGATTGAACTCAGGGGCACTCAACCACTGAGCTACAGCCCTATTTTGTATTTTATTTAGAGACAGGGTCACACTGAGCTGCTTAACGCCTCGCCCTTGCTGAGGCTGGTTTTGAACTTTCAATTGTCCTGTCTCAGCCTCCGGAGCCACTGGGATTACAGGTATGCGAGACCATACCCAGCCGAGTGTACTTTTATATGAGATAGATATACAATGTCTATAATCTAGACAATTGAATAATTCCAATGTTTCATGAGTCAGAGAAAGAAACATTTTCTCTAGGTGTTAGCAGCATTCTGTTACTTCTAAGTAGACCTTTAGGAAACCGATCCATTTGAATATAAATGGGTCACATAACCATCAGTATTAAATATCTATGTATCCTATTTGGAAAACAAATATTAAATATTCTATTTTATGGAATATTTTTATTTTTTATATTATATCTTATTTTTATTTTTTATATCAAAGTCAGGAGTTAATTTTTTAAATGAATGCTTGATATCCAAATGCACTGGCATTCTCTGACTTAATTTAAATTTAAAGACTAAATTAAACTAAAATTAAATACTAAATTTAAAGACTAAAGTAATAAAGTTGATTTCATTTTTGCATAAATTGCAGAGGTAGAAAATGTGGTCAGTTTATAATTTAGTTGTTAAGAATAAATAACACTGAATATTCACTGTATTTCCTTAAAGATGTCATTAAATGATAAAATGTTCTTGATAATAAAAATAGGTATACCTTTTTAACATTTAATTTTATTATGCATGATTATATACTAATATCATACACATACTTTATACACATCAGTAAGTGTAGCCTTGTAACCAATTTTTCTTTCTCTACCCTAGTTTGCTTATTAAACTCTATACCCTAGTTGATATTTCTAAGTATCTTCATTATACAAAACTGCATGTTTTGATTCCATCACCTCTAACTTTGCCCTGTTTATCTGAAACTTCAGATTTAACTGGATGACATTTCTATTTTAGTGCTAATCCTGCCTTTGAAATGTGGGACTACACTTAGAGTCTGTGTTGGGGGAGGTACATGTAATATGTACTTCCATCTATATGCTCATAACCTCCAAACAATTATTTCTTCCCTAACATCCAAGGAAAAGAATCACTAATATCAACTATCTGAAATAGTACACACAGTTCTGTGTGCCTAGGCATTTGTACAAAGGATCTTTCAGAGACTAAATTTGCATTTCAAAGAGATAATAATAAAAAAATTACATATTAAGTATTATCTAGAATAGTGTTGTCAGATGAGTACAGGGCATTCAGCTAAATTTAAATCAGAGATAAACAACTTTTTCAGTGTAAGTATGTCCTGTGCAATATTTGGGACATACTTATAATAAAATCTATTTATCTGAAACTTCAGATTTAACTAGATGACATTTCTATTTTAGGTGCTAATCCTGCTCATATTTATTATACTAGAGCTTACTTCTCTTCTTCCATTTTTTTTGCCTCAAATAACATATATTTCAAGTCAATATCTCAATTTCTGAAATCAGAACATTCTGAATTAATAATGTTATTGTTTTTAATCCTTCCCAATTATCCAACATCTAATTTCTACTCTGTGCCAGATACTACATTTGGTATTGTGGATCTAAAGATGGAATGGACAAAAATAAGACAATCTTGCTCCCCCTAAAGAATTCAGTCTAGTGGTAAGATGCACCTATCATGGACAGGAAGCAATTCCTTATCAAACAATGTAAAAGGACGATGTGGATCAACACTGGCAGGGCCCAACTGTCTAACTAGGGCTGTTAGGTTTCACACAGAATGCCTTGCCCAGGAGTCTTGAATGGTATGAGAATGTCTTCCATCATTGCAGAAGCCAAAATGATAAAGTAGAAAATTGAAAGTATACTGTAGGGGCTAAGATTTCTAAAAATGTGCTCAAGATTTATAATAATACTTCCTGAAACAAAATTATACGCAATCTGTATATTCATGAACATCCTTACTAAGTGAAGATTTCTTCAATAAGGATTCTTTTACATCTTAAATGTGTTTCCTATGCAATATCTGCCTTTTTCACTGAGCAGTTTTCTAAGAGCTAGAAAACTCTTAGAAAAAGAAAGACATTCTCTTTCCCCACTCCCCCACTCATACATACACACACACTCATTCTTTTCCCTCGCAAAATAAATTGTGTTGAGTATTGGGAGGGGACAGGATTGTGGACAGCACCCACAACAGGATTCTTTTAAACATTAACTGACTGGTGTTTACAGTGATTCCATTTATGAACACCAGTCTACAAACATATTTTCTGGACTAAATCCACTAAAATGCAATTGGATATTTTCTGCATATTTATTGCCACAATTTCTGGAAATACATTTATTTTTCAAAAGAGGTTGAATTCTGCCCCTCAGAAAAATTCTTAGGTTGAAGTCCTAATCCCTCCTACCTCAAATACAACCTTATTTAGAAATAAGGTCACTGATGATGTAATTAGTTAAGATGAGATCATATTGAAATAGGGTGGGCCCAATATGACTGGTGTCCACATAAAAGGAGAAATTTGGACACAGAGTCATGCATACGGAAAGAACACACACAAACATGAAAGCAGTGATTGAGGTCATGCAGCAACAGTGAAGGTGACCATCGAGCCTACTGGGTGAGAGGCATAGAAGAGATTTTCCTTCACAGGCCCCAGAAGGAAGCAGCCCTGCTAACCTCTTGCTCTCAGACCTCTCACCTGCAAAATTGTGAGAAAATAATTTCTACTTTTCTGAGCGCCCTAGCAAAGCAGTACAGATGCTTCTCCCTCCCATGCCCAACTTGCAGGAATCCACAATGAGTAAGGGAACACCAAAACTTTCCAACACACATTTCAGAAGAAGCCCTACTAAAATGGAAGAATCATTTCTCACAATAAGTTTGTCAGATTCTATCATCCAAACAAATATTAAAAGTTATTTCAATATTCAAAAGACATTTCTACCATTGGTCAAGTTTATCAAGTTTAAAAATACCTAAAACTTATACTGTGGTTTTAATTCAAAAGCAAAAGTTATTCCCAAAGAAAGAATGATTGTAGTTGGTGTTTTTAGTTGTAATTCAAACAAATGTCGGTTGAACCCTCTCTGTGTTCCAGGACCAACACTGAGATCTTTGCATGTATAAGAGAAGTAATAGCTCGCCATCAATGAGAAACAGCACTATCTTCATTGTACTTAGGAGTTAGGTGGGGACTGAAGATGTTCAAAAACTTGGAAAGTGGTCACATTGCCACTTAGCAGAGTCAGTACCTAAATCCAACCAATTTGGCTCCTGTATCCACAAATTCCACTGCCATACTGTTCTGGTTTTGAATGATACGTTGTTAAAAAAAAATAAGATTAAATCAAACTCACATTTTAGGCAACACTAAAACTATTTAGGCTATGTCCTTTATTAGAGAAAGTTAATTGACATGGATTTCATTTATGTTTTATAGAAAATTATAGACAATCCTTTCAATCCTTAGGCCCCAACCATCTCCAGTAAATCAAGGGGAAAAGTTCAGTCTCTGTGACTTAGGGTAACTGTGATGCTCACCATGGGAATCTTGAGGTGAGGAAGGGACAGGGTAATATTATTTCAATGTCCCACAGATACACATTGCCATTAAGAAATCACTGTTACCCATAAAGAAATAGCAAAAAGGAGATTCAAGGTTTTTATGTTTATCACAGCTCGATAGATGGGTCTTTCGTGAGATACTTGTGACTAATGGCATTTCCACTTTAACAGTGAAAGCTGGGGAATAACTTCAAAGATTTAGAGGTTCCAGGTGCCAATATTTAAGTGATGAAATAGAATAAGCCGGCCTTTCAACTACCTATTTCAACCACCTATTCTATCTACCTAAAACCTGATCTGGTGCCATATTGAAATCATATTGTTCTCATCTTATTAATCCTATGGAACTCTTAAAGTAAGTATTTGATCAAATAACTACTCATCAAATAACTATTTGACATCCTAAGAAAATTTGTAATTTGTCCCAAAAGAGCGAGTTTAGCTTGCTTTGCTTTCATACCTGGATTTGGCAAATAACTACATAAAACTATGTACAGTGTCCCAGGAATCCTTAATTATTTTGCTTCTTACCTCAGGCGTATTGAGATTAGTTTGAAACCTTGGAAACTTTTCCTTGATAATTTGTTTCAAAACTTTCTATCTCTAAAGTGTAACAACCAGTCAATTTTCTGTTTTCATTGTGTATAGAGTTTTTCTAAAGGAGGATCTCAGAAGCAAGTCTCTCAGGGGAGCACTTTATGTTAAGTGATTGACCTGAAATTTTGTCTTCTGAAGGATTCCTTTCAAAGGCAAAAGTAGCTACCTCAAGGAATAACTCTCTACTAGGAATTCATTTTCCGGATTCTATAAGCTTACTGTTAAGTGGTAGGAGCAAACATTTCAGCGAGAACTCTACTGTGAAGTATCAGCCAAATGCCTTTGTCAATTTAACATGGGGACTGATGGTCATTTTGAAAAGATGACTCACTATGGGTAGCATGTCCTGTTTTGCTATTATCCTCTCTGCACCTACTAGGAACAGAGAGGTGAAGACCACCTTCACAGTGAGTTCATGTCCATGACCCCACTTGCCTAAAGCTGATGGTACTGTATCCTCTTTCTGACCCCATTACTGTAAAAAGATTTCTCTAAGAGAACTTGAAAGTAATCTTTATGAGTTGCAACAAATATACACACCCTTCTGGAGTTCTATCAGGCAATCTTAGCATGGGGCAGCTCAAACAAACCAGGGCCCATAGCGTCAATTGCTTTCACTTAAGAGCCAGAGGAACAGGATACCAGCCTATATCCGTCTCCTTACAGGTGGGTGTTGGCTCATTTTAAGCAGATGGTGGGTTTATGATTCTAATGTGCTACGCATTTCTCAATCGACAAATATTTGCACTGGACCAGAATAAATAAGAAAAAAAAAATCCTTAGCTTAGCTTTCAAAGAATATCTGAAGTTTTAGGACACCTCAGCATTTAGTGAAGGAAGTGAGTGAATGAGCCACAAACCCTACCCTTTCTTTTTCTTAAGCTTAAAACCTGCCCAACCAATAAAAGAGAACATTTGGGAGACACAAGCAAGATATTTGAAAATCACTATGTCACACTAAGTCAAAGAATTCTTTAATGTGTACAATGTATTTTACCTCTAATAAAAGAAGAATTTAAAACTGAGAAAATGTAAAAAAGGATTTAAGTTATATTTCCAACTTGAGCCAACAAATGTGGCCTACTTACTTTTCCTTCTCCAGTAATTCGTGTAGTTTCTTTCCATAGTAGGATAGCAGTTCCTGTTTTCCCTAGACGAGGGAATGTTCAATAGGTTTCAGAGACTATCAGTTTCACATTATACCTTAGAGCAGAGGTCTGCTTGCCTGTCTTTTCTAAATGGCTTATTTTCCTTGTTTTTGGTTTTCATGTACTTGTTAAAGAGGTGGGTATTAGTATTTGATCTGGCTGTCCTGCTGAACTTGAAGAGCTGCCCCTCTGCAGGACTATGGGACAGATGGATTTCAGTGGGGATGGTGACATCATGGAAAACACAAACCCTTCTTTAAAGTGGCAACAAGAGAAAAACAAGATTCAGCTTTTGGAATGAAAATCTGTTTCACAAATTGGGCAAATGTTTTAAGTCCTTTGAAATTTGACACTTTGACTTTTGGAATTCATGAGTAGGAAATTTTATTTAAAGTGAATCACCCCCCTCCCCACAAGAAGAAATAGTTTGAACCAAAATTCTATTGTCCAATTTAGCTAGAAAATTAGATTAAAGAAGGAAGATAATTTGATTCATATGAGATTCTCTATAAGGAAAAGGCAATCAAAGTGAAAGGAATATATATTTTACAAGGGATTTCTTGCCTTTCTCTCCAGGAGGAAGGTTCAGAGAAATGTAGTGATTGGGTTTTCCAGTCCTCCAACAATGGCCTCAGATGGCTGGTACTACGACAGAAATCTCAGTAACCACTGAGAAAAGGCAGCATGAAAAACAAGGGAGACTACAGAATAAATTGGGGAAAATACAGGGAGAAACAGACACACACAGGCATGCATTCTTCCTCAGTCTCACTCTCCCTCTCCAAGTTTGAGCAAATTCGCAAAGAAAAGGGATTTAAGTGAAACTATGGATTATGACATGGATTTCCATTAATGTCTTTGAGAAGTTCAAATAACAAATGGGAATTTTAAAAATTCTTTTTTTTTTTTTTTTGTGTGGTGCTGGGGATTGAACCCGGGGCCTTATGCATGCAAGGCAAGCACTCTACCAGCTGAGCTATATCCCCAGCCCTTAAAAATTCCTTTTGTTGAACAGAGCCATACAGTTACTGGGAATTGAGTTCAAATCCTTACTTTTGTCATATATTCTCATTAGTTATGATTCAATATCCACGAAATTTTATCTTCTTGGTATAGATATTAGAACATATCTTTCTTAAGTAAATATAAAACATATTTTTTCTTTGATTACTTGAGAGCCCTCTAATATCTCAGATTTATATCATGCCCAAATAAATGGACAGTTATCTCTTTCCCTACCTTACTCAAACTCTCAGCAGAATTCCAGAGTCAATGTCTCTTTTGAAATATTTTCTCTTTTTTATTACCATCACTCCCCATACTCTAGATTCTGTATGTGTCTTTCTGGTCAATTTTCCCTAAAATCCTCCCAAAACATTGATCAGGGGGCTGGGGATATAGTTTAGTTGGTACAGTGCTTGCCTCGCAAGCACAAGGCCCTGGGTTCAATCTCTAACACTGCAAAAACAAAACAAAACAAAACAAAAAACCACAGGGCTGGGGATGTAGCTTAGTTGGTAGAGTGCAGCACAAGGCTCTGGGTTCAATCCCCAGCACCGCAAATAAATAAATAAGTAAATAAAATAAAAAAAAAAACGTTGATCAGCAGGTACTAAGTCATAGTTGGATAAAAGATGCTCTGCTATGCTATGGTGATGACTATAGATGGCAATTACCTACTATGTATTTTTAAAAGCTAGAGGAAAGGATATTGAATTTTTTCATCATAAAAAAATGATAAATGTTTAGGGAGATAAATATATTTAATCTGATTTTAACAAATCCCATTTTCTTCTGCTATCCACAGTGTTGAATCATAACTTACAGAATGTCTGTAAGACATTAGTAAGTTAACAGACATTATTGAGATAACACGTCGTCTAGTTCTTGTCCAAATAAAGGGAGCAAAGATCCTGTGGTTTTTTTCCCTACTTAGCTCTCTTGGTGAGCAGCCTCACTCCAGAAACAATGACTTGACCACAGGATTAAAGTATGATGATTGGCTTAAATCAACCACAAGCCATTCATGGAGCAGGAGATGGTGTCAGCTTCCCATGAAGATTGTGGTCAAGGCATGAAGGAGGCTAAGACTCAAAAACAGGAAAATGGTTGGGCATGGTGACACATCTCTATAATCTCACCTACCTGGGAGGCTGAGGCAGGAGGACTGCAAGTTTGAGACCAGCCTCTGCAATTCAATGAGAGCCTGACTCAAAAAACAAAAAAAAAAGGAAAAAAAGGCCAGTGACATCACTCAGTAGTAAAGCACCCTTGGGTTTAATCCCCCCAGTACCAGTAGAGGGGCAGGGGAGGACCTCAGGAAGATGGAAAAGGAGAAAATGGAATTTGAGAGGCAGACACAGTATCAGTGATTGATTCCCTGTAAGGTACTAATGATCTGCTTCTGTTCCCCAGGTCCACTCTCCAACAGTCTCCTATGGTTCTGTCTTGTTTGCTGTGTCCAGGTGCACTGGCTGCTGCTTCTATTGTTCTGTCAGGCCAAGAAGCCCTTTTCATCTCAGTTTATTTGCACTTGCTGTTTCTGTGTGACGTACTTTTCCTGCAGTTCTTCAAACGGCTGAATCTTTCTTCATTCTGATCTTCCCTGAACACTGCTGCTTCTGCTGTGCCCTGCTTAATATATGGTGATGCCAGCCATGTGGCCTTAGAAATCACTGCATCTCTATGGGATTTTGCCACTTACCATATAATAACTTTAAAGTTCATTCTCTACTTACTACAATTTATATATTAAGAACTGAATTAGCTCTTTATCTATGTTCTTGTATAAAAATAAGTAGTTATTGCTTTTGTCTTTGAAACAAAAAGAAAACTCTCCAAGCATCATAAAAAGAATCCATTTCTTTAAATCATACTTCCTTCAGTCAGACAAGAAATTCTGTCATGAGGGCAACAGTCCCATGAAAGAAGGAATATAAACTAACAATCGAAGCTCTTGAGTCAGAGATCATATTTACAACAGTCAGAGTAGAGTTGACAGCCCTGAGGATAGATAGCTGTCTACCACCTGGTCAGTTCATTGCCTCCCTTTCAGAAGCACTCTCTAAAATAATCTTACTCTAATGGGATTATTCTTTTCATGAGCATCAACTGTGATATACAAATTCCCTAAGTTAGGTCTTTAGGAACATGACTAAACTTTGAAAAATGAATACTGTGGGTGAAAACAAGAATCACCAATGTTTTGCACATTCATCACTACAAATGATTTTTTCAATATAAATTTTGTAAGAAAAATGTCAGGAAAAATGAGGTACTGGAGATTCTTAATTTAGGAGATGCCTTCATGTGCAGAAGAGGAAACTGATTGGCAGCACCAACATGCACCTTGGTAAATTTCAATAGGTTTTGCTGTTTCTGAGAAACCTCCTTCCAGCACAGACCTAGTTAAATATTCATTTGCAGGTGTTTACCTGTGATGGGTAAACTAATGGACTTGTATACATACATGTATTTACAAGGCAATAATGGCTGCTAATGTCCACCTCACATTACAGCCTGCTGAGTCTTTGACACCCTGACTATTCAGTTTAACTTTGTATCACCCATTTAGATGGATTCTTGAGCTACTTGTCATTTCCTTGTAAGTGGTAGGCCCTTGTATGTATGTATGTTAGATTCCAGTACCTGATAGGTTAAAAATGTAAAATATATGCATTTTATCAAAGTAAGACACAAGGTATTGGTATTGGAAGACAGGTCATTATTTTACATATAACAAAACTAAATTAAAGCCAGGTGTGGTGGCACACACCTGTAGTCCCAGCAAGTCTGGCACCTGAGGCAGGAGAATCGAAAGTTCAAGACCAGCCTCAGCAATTTAGCAAGGCCCTAAGCAACTCACTGAGACTGTTTCCAAATAAAAAATAAAAAAGAGCTAGGGATGTTTTTCAGTGGTTAAGTGCCCTGGGTTCAATTCCTGGTACAAAAAGAAAAAAAAAAACTCACTAAATTAAAATGTTACCAATTCAATTATGATATTATCAATTGTAGAAAACTTTCTAATTTCAGAGCTGGTAAAATGTTGAAAAGTTTGCATATTAGAAGAAATAAGGTTGTAAAAAACAGAATGTTAATGACAACTTAGATTTCCATGTGTCAATGGGAATAATAATTGCAGTGATTCTTTTATGTTGTAAGAAGATCTAATATATATACCGTGCTTAGAATAAATGGTGCCTAGCATACATTAAATACTGAGGGAATGTAAGCCATTACTACCACTGCACACCCAAAAGAAATATACATATCAGTTATAGAGAATCAAGTTCTATCTGCATGTCCAGGGAGGGGAGAGTAGGGAAAGGGGAAGGAGAGTGTTCTAGATGATATAGTTAAATAACAAGCCATCTCAAAGGGTTCATTTTTATCATGTTCACTGATTCTGTGGATCAGGAGTTCATGAGGGTACTGTTCCATGAATTAGGGAACTCAACTGGGAAGACTTGGAAGTTTGGTGGTCAGTAGGGCAAATCAACAGCTGAGGGTTAGAATCACTTAAGGAATCTTCACTCACATGATTGGCAGTTGATGCATGGCGTCCACTGGGACCTCAGTTGTTCTGTTGAGCAAAAAATGCATGTGTATGTTCTCCATGTGATTTCTCAGTGTGGACTAGTTTTGGTGTTCCACAGCTTGATAGCTGGGGTCCAAAGGCAAACATCTCAAGAGAATCAAACAGAAATTGTTTTGCTTTTATGATCTAGACCTTCAGGTTTATGAGGAAGAAACAGAACCTGTGTTTCAATGGGAAGAGCATCAAGATCGCACTGAAAGCAGAGCAGTTGGAAAGATATCACTGCAAACTATTTGGAAAGTACAATTTGCCAGAGAGAGTAAGTGAGAAAAAGAGAGACAGAGATTCAATGTTTTAGGAAAACCTGAAATATAACTACCTCTTATGGCACAGTCATATAGCAAAAAAATTGAGAAATGCACTTAGTTTTGAAGTGTCAACTAGTTCGAATCAAATTCAGAAACTCATTCAGAACTATCAAAAGCATATTAGGTTTGTATGCTTGAAAAGAGAGCAGACTGTGACAATTTTTAAGATGCTTCTCAACTTGAGCTGAGCAATGGTAACAAACAAAATCAAGTTTTTGTTAAATATATAGATATTTAGGATCAAACATACACTAGTTAAGCAGAGAAATTCAGTAGAATTAGAATGTTCCTAAAAGAGAAGGTGAACAAACACAACTATTTGTAAGGGTTCTGTGTCATTTAAAAATTAAATTGTAGAATCTTTAATTAAAAATAATAACCCATTATTGTGCAGGTGTGTGCAAAGTGCTTCATGGAATATTTACTTTTTAATATTTGATCTTTGCAACATTATGAGATTAGTATATTTGTTTCATTTTATATGTAAGAAAACTAAAACTCAGAGTCTAAAAAATTTGACTAAGTCTACCTGTATGGCAAATTCAAGCACTTTCTATTACTAAAGAATGTGTATTTATTTATAAAATTGTCTTTTAGAGGATATTTAAATTAAAGATGACCCCACAGATACTTCTAGCCAGAGCTGAGAAAGAAAAAAATAAAAATAGCATGAATCGAATGGCTATAAACATTGATGTGGCTGTGTCACTGCAGTATGCTGATTTTAAGTCCTTTGGGTATAAACCAAGGAGTGGAGTAGCTGAGTCAGTGGTTTCATTCCAAGTTTTCTGAGGCAACTGCTTTCCAGAGTGGTTGCACCAGTTTGCAGTCCCACCAGTAATGTGGAATCACACATATATCTTGACTCAAGTGATATTATGTCATCCTTACTTAAGAGCACAGAGAATTTGGTATGTTAAATGTTAATGTAAATCTTCCAGTTAAAGTAGCCTCCAAAAAAGATATGCCATTCCAAAGGCCAAATGTTTTCTCTGAATTAGCGGATGCTAATTCACAATGGGGGTGGGGGATAGGGAAGAATAGAGTTACTTTATATTAGGTAGAGGGAAGTGAAAGGAGGGGAAGGGGTGTGGGAATAGGAAGGATAGTAGAATGAAACAGACATTATTACCTTGTACATATATGACTGCATGACCAATGTGATCCTACAATATGTACAATCAGAAAAATGAGAAATCACACTTCATTTATGTATGATTTATCAAAATTTATAAATGCATTCTACTGTTATGTGCAACTAATTATAACAAATAAATAAACATGTGGGATCTCAAATTTTAAAAAAATACATAACTTTAAATATTTTTGTTCAAATAATGAAGAGGGAAAAATAAATTAACTTGAAATGGTGGAAAACAGAAATCTCCAGGGAGATATCTTCATGCAACAAAACACAAAATTTTGAACCAAAAAAAGAGTGTACATATGGAGAGGTGGTTCCATAAATCAATAGGGACAAAGGAGTAATAGATAAACAATTCTGAAGTTGTCTGTATTAATTAGTTAGAAGTAAAAGTACAGATGTTAAATCAATGTTCTGGAGGTTAATATTGCCATTAAAAAAAAAAAAACACCAGCTGGGCACATTGGTGCATGTCTGTAATCCCAGCAACTCAGGAGGATGAGGCAGGAGGGATGGCAAGTCCGAGGCCAGCCTCAGCAACTTCATGAGGCCCTATCTCAAAATAAAAATTTTAAATGGCTGGGGTTGTAGGTCAGGGGTAAGGTGCCTCCGGGTTGAATTCCCAGTAATTATTCCCAAAAATAAATATATAAATGTCACAGGAAAACATTTCTAAACTTTTATCATGGCAAACTCTTTCATAGACCCATATATATATATTTTTTAATTTCTTAGGCTATAACCTGAAGTTCCCTCAGAGACATTTTTAGATTTGCATTTTTTCTGCTGTCTAGATTAGCATGTCCTTCTTAGTTTCTCTTAGATAATAAAATATTTTATTGAGCTGGTAAAACTGTTATTTAGAATGATTTCTTTCAAGATAGTACAATAAAAGGATTTTATTATATACAGTTTAATACTTAAGCCAAAAGGAAATCCTGTATATTTTTAAAATGTGTGTCATAGTTCAAAACAAATAATAGACCTTTATAAAAGATAATCCAGAACTGATACTTTCATCTAAATAGTATGAACAAAACTCTCTGATAAAGTTGGCTATTTATCTAACTTCTTACTAAAGAAGTTAGGAAAAAATTTCTTCTTGAATTAATAAGCATAACTAACTCCCAGGATGCAGATGCTACAGAAATTACAAAAGCAAATAAAAATGATTTCCACGAGTAAGCTAATTCTGACTATTGAAAAGGGGATGGCGGCCGGTCTTGAAGCCTCTCTCAGGAAAAGTTTACATAAAACTGTAACAAAAAGCCAAATTCCCCCCGACTCGTTTTAGAAACCAAATTATTAATTGAATAAATTTGAGCCAGAAAGAAAAAAGGATTCAGAGGGTGTCATTCTTGTTTGTTTCAAGAATCTTTATTACCTAAAGCTAGTTATCTGTGGTTGAAATACTTTCCTATTCAAAAAGCTTCTATGTCTGAGACACTGAATTTCAAGCTTTAGGTTCAAAATTTAGAATAAGCAATTAAGAGTGTTTTCATTACCATTTTACCATGGAATGAGAATTAACATTTGAGAAACACAGAAGTTAAAATGTTTCTAAAGTTAGCAAAAGATTTCCAGGAGATCTGCTTGGGCTATTCACCTTTTAGTCATCTCACTCAGGATGGATGGCCCTTCGCTGAACTATCTGAGATCAGTGAGTGCTACCTTGTTCATGAAACTGCGCTGACTGCTTCAACCTCATCCTTGAAAAGGGAAATCAGAATTTCAGATTCTGACTTAAATACTCACAATGATAACTGCTCAAAGGGTCACCCTTTACCATCTTCAACTTATCTTCAAAAACAGGTAAAATATTCTTTTGGAAAAAACATTATTCACTTGCACCTAAGGATCTAAAAACAAACCCATTGTTGCATAGGAGGTCATTTGAGCCAGTGTTTCAAGCTCTGATTCGAAACTACAAGTGGGACTGAGGGGAAGGTAACTTGTATTACTAGCCAGCTTTTCCTCACTGTGACCAAAATACCCAACATGAACAACTTAGGAGAAAAGATATATTTAGCTTTGAGGTTTCAGTCTGTGATCAGATGGCACCATTGCTTTGGGCTTGAAGCAAGGCAGAACATCATGGTAGAAGGTTGTAGTGAAAGAAAGTTGCTCAGCTCATGGCATTCAGAAAGGAGAGAGAAAGAGACAGAGAGGAAGGGGCTAGCAACAAGAAATACCCTTCCAGGGCATCCCCTGGTAACCTACTTTCATGCCCCACTGCCTACAGTTTCTACCACCTCCCAATAGTCCAGTCAGCTATCCATGGTAATCTATTGATAAGGTCACAGCCTTCATGACCTAATCACTTCCCAAAAACCCTGTCTCTGAACATTGCTGCATTGGAGACCAAGCCTTAAACACATGAGGCTTTGGGGGACATTTCGGTTCTAAACTATGACATTCTGCCCCTGCACCCCAAAGGCTTATATCTTTGTCACAAAGTAAAATGCATTAAGTCCCAAAAGATCCAGCTGTTCCAGCATTGCTCAAAAGTCCAAGTCCAAAGTTTCCTTTAATACTCAAGTCAACTGTTAGCTGTGAGTCTCTATTAAATCAAAAGCAAGGTATATACTTCCAACACACAAGGGTGCAGAGTAAAGATTCCATTCCAAAGGGGAGGAATGGAAACAGAACCATAGGGACAGGACCAAAACAAGATGGAAACCCAGTGGGCAAATATTAAGGCCTATAGTTCTATGTCCAGCATCCAGGCACATGGTGGCAAAACATGGGTCTCAAAAGAGTTGGGCAGCCCCACCTCTATGGCCTTGCCAGTTGTAGCCCACATGGTCTCTATCTAGGGCTGGTTCTGTTCACTGTCTGCATCCTTCCTCGCCAGAGGGTCCACATTTCAGGCATTTCTAACTTCCTAGGATTTCCACTGCAGCTTTGACCTCACCCTCACAGCTTCCCAAACCACCCTTTTTCAGGGGGGCTGCCTGCAGGGGTTCTGCAGCTGGGCCCCTTGGACCGAGGCTTTAATGGCCTCTGAGTGCCCAGAGAGCTAAGCACAGTGATATAAATCCCGGAGGAACAATTTACTAGGTGCCTTGTGGGAACAGGATGCCCCAGAGCAAAGTAAATTCTTTCAAAGGAGTTTTCACTGTAATACCATTGATCCTGTGGTGGGTGGGGTCTTGCTGATTCCTGAAATGCCCTCAAGGCGTCTTTCCTATTGCCTGGTTGCAAAGTACCTCCTTTTTTTTTTTTTTTTTTTTTAAGTGGTGTTAATCTTTTCAACAACCATACCCTCCTTGGCCCCAACTTTATGGACATTTCTTCTCTGGCCAACCTGCAAGTTTTTCATCTTTCCACTCTGCTTTTTGTTTCTGATTCTCACTATAAATTTGGTTAAAAGCAACCAGTATGCCACTGCTCAAATGCTGTTAGCCTGAAATTTCCTCTGCCACATTAATAGGTCCATCACCTTTACATTCTAGGGCTTCTCTATTCAGACTCTCCAAACTTTCCCAAACTTCTCCTGCAAACCAGACCAAAAGCTCCTAAAACATACAGTCAGTTACTGTAACAGCAAGGACCCATTACTAGTACCAATTATTTGTGTTAGTCAAGTTTTCATTGCTATGACCAAAATACCTGACAAAAACAACTTAGAGGAGAAAAGATGTATTTTCTTTTGCTCACAGTTTCAGAGGTTTCAATCCATGGTCAGCTGGCTCTCTAACTTTGGGCTTGAAGCAAGGCAGACATCATGGTGGAAGGAAGCTGCTGGGCTCATGGAAGTCAGAGAGCAGAGAGACAGAGAGGAAAGGGCTAATGATAAGCAATACCCTTCCAGAGTATCTTCCAGGTGACCTACTTCCTGAAACCAGGCCCCACTGCCCAGTTTCCACCACCGCCAAGTTGTCCATTTAGATATCAATGGTAATTCACGCATGAGACCAGAGTGTTCATGATCTAATCACTTCCCCAAATTCCCACCTCCTCTGAACCTTGGTATATTGGGATCCAGGCATTAAACACATGAGACTTTGGGGGGCATTTCAGATCCAAACCAAAGAATAATTTGTGAGTTAGCAGAGGCCTATCATCATCTGCCAGGGACAGCTTCAGAGAAAGCTAGGCATTTTTCTGACACTAAAAGGATATACAAAGTACCTTGATTTAAAAACACTCCCAGTCAGAATGGCAATTATCAAGAATACAAACAACAAGAAATGGTGAGAATGTAGGGAAAGGTACACTCATACATTGCTGGTGGGAATGCAAATTGGTACAACCATTATGGAAAGCAGTATGGAGATTCCTCAGAAAACCACCATTTGACCCAGCTATCCACTCCACCATATACATCCAAAGGACTCAAAATCAGCATACTACAGTGGTGCAACGACATCAATGTTTATAGCAGCTCAATTCACAATAGCTAAACTATGGAACCAACCTAAATGCCTTTCAACAGATGCATGGATAAAGAAACTGTGGTATACATACACAATGGAATATTACTCAGTCTTAAAGAAGAATGAAATCACAGCATTTGCCAGTAAATGGATGGAGCTGGAGAATATCATGCTAAGTAAAATAAGCCAATCCCAAAAAACCAAAAGCAGAACATATTCTCTGATATGCAGATGTTAATTCACAATGAGGGGGGCAGCTAGGGAAGAATAGAGCTACTTTAGATTAGGTAGAGGTGAGTGAAGAGAGGAGAAGGGGTGTGGGGATGGAAAGGATAGTAGAATGAATCAGACATTCTTACCCTATGTACATATATAACTATATGACCGGTGAGATTCTACATTATGTATAGCCAGAAAAATGAGAAATTATACTCCATTATATATTATGTATCAAAGTGCATTCTACTGTATGTGTAACTAATTAAAAAAATAAAAAAATCACTATCAGGTCTTCAAATCTGATAACAAGTAGTTTTTGTGTTTTGTTTCCTTCAGAGCTTCCAGTTTCATAGACACCCATCAACACCATCAATCAACAACCATGTAGACTGTTAAATTGGTTAACAGATCTGGAAATCCCCCAAATCCCCAAACAATGCCTCATTCATACCAAAGAAAACAACACAGATACTTAAAAAGAAATATAGTCTATCTCCAAGTTGAGACAGTAATTAAATCTAATTTGTCCAACTGCTATTAAAAGGTTTTGCTTCAGTGAATGGACATTTATCTCAATCTGATTTTTTTGTATTAAATTACTCAAGTTTTTAATTAGTTTGTTGTCATATATAAGTAAATGTTCCCACTTGAAATCTTATTTACATCATTTTTGGCACAGACTCACTTTTCCAAAGGCATATCAAAGCTTAGCGTCAGCCGGATATACATTATCATAAAGTCCAAATTAATGATAATTGACAATATGACTTCATAGTGCTATATTAGGCACTATTCCAAAGCAATACTTAAGTTTTTTTTTTTCTAGACAAAAACTTTTATTTCCAGGAAATGTGGATAAGCAAAAGTCAAATTTAAACACTCCATTTCAAAGAGGAAAAAAATAAATGTACCAGTGTCACTCAAGTAGAAATTTCTAGAATGAGCAAAAGTTGCACAGTAGCCATTATGACCTTTAACATTTTGTTACACTGAAAGATATATCCAGCTCTACGTCTTGTTGGTGGGAATTGGTGGGAATTGTTGAAGAAAAGCATGGCCTATTCTTGAGTCATACAAGTTAAGCAGTGTCACTTTTGGCCTTTTTGTTAATACTTAACATTTAAATGGTTGCATTAATAAAAGCATTCAACCCCAAAGTTAATTTTGTTTTTCCCCTTCAGTACCTAGATATTCGGACTCATCAATGACAAAGACGTAAATTAAATAAACAAAAAAGAACTGAGAAAAAATACAGAATAGTATGTATATATATATATATATATATATATAACATTTAATACTATATGTTGTGTAAATATGTAGCATGCATAATGTACATAATATATTACATGCCCTCCCCTTCACAGGTAGTTTCTACAGAGCTTTTTAGACAGAACTAAACAATCAGGATACATTTGAAGTAAATGTGACTGAATCTTAGCTCAGAACAAACCACGACCCTCTAAAAAAGGACACACATGAAGTTCCTTCCTGGGTCCTTCAACTGATAATTGTTAATTAATAACATCATCTGGTTGTGGCTTGAATAAAGGATCATTCACATGAATGCCTCTCACTGGCTTGTCACACCTGTCTTTCAGCATAAAAAAGTGAGCCTCCACTCAGGAGGCTGAGGCAGGATATCACAAACCAAGAAAATCTCAACCTGAAAGAGAAAAGATAATCAACAGATGTGAACACTGAGATGACACAAAGGTTGAAACTATCTTATAAGGAATTTAAATCAGCTATCTTAGAGATGCTTTAATAAGCAATTACAAACATGCCTGAAGCAAATGAATTAGAAAGTCTCAGCAAAGCAACAGAAGATCTAAAGAATCAAATAGAAATTTTCAAATGGAAAACTACACTAAAATTTATTTTAAAAAGAAAGAAAGAAAGAAAATCCTGGATGGATGAGCTCAATAGTAGAATGGAAAACACACAGGAAAGAATTAGTAAACTTGAAAGTAGAAAGGGAAAAATATATCACTCCTGTGATCAGTATGTTGGAAGAAAAGGGGAAAGGTGGTACTGAAAAATTTTTGAAAAAATAGTGAAATCCCTAGATTTGCAAAAGATATTGACCTAGAGAATTCAAATATGAAAATCTACAGAAATTCATGTGACACATTAATCAAATTTCTGAAAATTAAAGACAAAGGAAAAGTCTTAAAAGGAGGGATAGAAATAACTATGATATAGAAAGGAAAAATTACTGAAATGATAGCATTTCTTATCAGAAACCTTGAAGGCTAGAGAAGTCGACATTTCTAAAATATTGACAGAATAAACTATGAACCAAGGATCCTACACCTGGTGAAATAGCCATCAAGAATTAAAAAGAGCCTTGTAAGCACAAGACCCTGAGTTCAATCCGCAGCACCACACACACAAAAAAAATAAATAAAAAGAAATGAAGACATTTTTTCAGTGAAGGAAACAAGAGAATTTGTTGCCTACACCAATCCTAAAACAATGGCAAACAAACAAAAAAAAAACAAAAAACAAAAAAACCCCCCACAACTCTTGAAACAGAATGCAAATGATAAAAGAAGGAATCTTAGAACTTCAAAAAGGAAGAAGTAACAGCAGAAAGAGAACATCTGGAGAAATACAATATATTTGCCTTCTCCACTTGAATTTTCCAAATTTTGTTTGATGGCTGGAGCAGAAATTATAGTATCATATTATATAGTGCTCAAGATATGCAAAGAAATAACAAAGATATCTTCATTAAAAAAGGGGTAGGTAAAGGAACTTAAAGGGAAATGAAGTTGCTGTCCTTCTTTCAAACTGGTAAAATGTCAATGCCAGTAAAGTGTGTTGAGATATAATGCACAATGTAATATCTAGCACAACTACTAGAAAAACTGTACAAAGAGATACACTCAAATACTCTAGATAAATCACAATGGAGCTCTAAAAGTTGTTCAAGTAATGCACAGGAAGACAGGTAAAAGAGCTCATTTTATTTAAGTTTGGGTAGGAATTACTGATGGCTTAGCCATGCTTTTCACAATATAAGTTGTAGATTAGTTTCAGACTCCCTCTACTCTGCATATTGATAACACAGAGTCTGTATTCAATGGACTCCATCAATAGCCATTCTGGTTTTGGACTCAATGTTAATCCAAAGGTGAATTGAGAAAAAATCATATTTAGGGCTTACGGCTGCTGTTTGAACAAGAGACCTGTTTTCCCAGAGAGTCAACATCTCTCTGATTCAAACAAGATCACTAAAGATAGGGTACTTAGACTGCCTTTACCCCCTCTCCTATACATACACAGAACACCTTTCATTACATTGCACTTTGGTATAAAAATAAAACTACATTAATGTGAAGGTTTTTCAAAGAGACCCACATCTTCTAATATTAACAATCATAATGCTGACATTATCCATTTGTTGGGCACCTGCTACGTACCAGACATCTTGTAACAAATTGTTAATACAAGCTCTACAAGGCAGATACTATCTCATTTACGAGGTATGCCAGAAGGTGTGTTTACACCTGTCTGGCTCCACCTGTTCAGACTGTGACTGTATAGAGGATATTATTGCAAAATATTTTTGTGGTTAGTATTTCAGTGGGGCTTTTTTAGCATTATGGTTACACATGATAGTTGGGTTCATTTTAACAAAATCATACATGCCTGGAATTTTATTTCAGTTCCCCCTACCTTTCCCTCCCCTCCTTCCCTGCCCTATTCTCCTTCCTCTACTCTACTGATTTTCCTTTCCCTCATTTATGTTATTTATTTATTTATTTATTTTGTTTTATTTATTTTAAGTTTTTTAAGTTTTTTTCATACATGTATATAAGGTAATGTCTGTCTCAATCTACTGTCCTTCCCATCCCCACTGGCCCTACCCGTCCCCTCACTCCCCTCTGTACAATTCAAAGTTCCTTCACTCTACGTTATTTATTTTTGATTGGTACTTTCTACATAAAGGTGAAATTCCTTGTGGAATATTATATATGCATATAACATAATTTTGTTAAGTTCATTTCATGTTTTCTCCCATTTCCTGTCCATTCTCCCTTTCTCTTGATCTCCTATTCCACTGACGTTCCCTGTATCTTTATGATATCTGATCCCCGTTTCATCAATCTTCCCTTTATTTCCCTCTAACTTCCATGTTCATCCCTTTATTTTCTGAGTCTGGCTTATTTTACTTAGCATGATGTTCTCCATTTCCATCCATTTACTGGCAAATGCCATAATTTTATTCTTCTTTATGGCTCTATAAAAATCTACTGTGCATCTAGGCTGGTTCCATAACTTGGTTATTATGAATTGTATTGCTATAAACACTGAAGTATCATGATAGTATGCTGATTTTAGTATTTAGCAGTGGGATAGCCAGGTCATATGGTGGTTCCATTTCTAGATTTTGGAGGAATCTCCATAGTGTTGTACTAATTGGAAGCCCTACTAACAATGTATGAGTATGTAATCTTCCCCCGCAACACATCCTTGCCAGAATTTATTATTATTTGTGTTCTTGGTCATTGTCATTCTGATTGAAATGAGATGAAACCTTAGTGAAGTTTTGATTTGCATTTCCCTGATTGCTAGAGATGTTGAGCATTTTTTCATGTATTTGTTGACCATTTGTGTTTCTTATTTTGAAAAATGCCTGCTTAGTTATTTTGCCCATTTATTGATTGGGTTATTTGTTTTGGGGGTGTTAAGATTGAGTTCTTTATCTATGCTGAATATTAATCCCCTTTCAGAGGAATAGCTGGCAAAGGTTTTTCCCCATTCTATAGTCTCTCTCTTCATGCTTTCATTTCCTTTGCTGTGTAGAAACTTTTTAAATTTGATATTCCACTTATTCTTAGTTTTATTTATTGAGCTTTAGGGGTCTTGTTGAGGAATATATTAGTGCCTGCACATATATGATGGACTGCTAACCCTGTGTTTTCTTTTAGCAGTTGGTCTAATTCTGAAGTCTGATTAATTTCTTTTTGACTTTTGTGCAGGGTGAGGGATCTCATTTCTTTCTTCTACATATGTATATCCAGTTTTGCCAGCACCATTTGTTTAAAAGTTTATCTTTTTTCCAATATGTATTTTTGATATCTTTGTTAAGTATCAGATGGCTGTAAGAATGTGGGTTTGTCTCTATGTCTTGTATTCTATTCCCTGGTCTTCATGTCTATTTTGATGCCAATACCATGATGCTTTTTATTACTCTAGCTCTGAAGTATAATTTGAGATCAGGTATTGTGATGCCTCCTACATCACTCTTCTTGTTCAGGATTGCTTTGGTTATTCTGGGGTTTTGGTTATTCTTCCAAATGAATTTAAAGATCTTCATTCTAGTTCTTCAAGCATTCTTATTAGGATCAGCACAAATTTCCCTAATGTAAAATATAACCCCAAGCTCAAGTGTCTCCAACCAAGCAAGATCCCAAAGGACAGTGATTTGACATGTGTGTGAAGCATAGTGACTCATCTGCCAGCTTAGCTCTGGCTGTCTAAGGAGCTGGGGGACACTGCTTTTCAGTCACATTTTTCCTTAAGTTAAGTAGAATAATGATATTAGCCTACTTTCTCAAGCAGTGGTTTTAAGAGCCAAATGATATAATGTACATATAAGAAATGTGTGCATGCAGAAGCCTATTGATGTTGAAGTATATAAGCAGCTCTTTGGCTGCACATTATTGTATAAGCAAAACAGTGATCTTAATATATAAAATACCTATTTTGCTGAGACTTTTTTAACCCTAATTCACTATTTCCTGAAGTTTGTTCCATGGGTATTAATAGGCATTTTACAAATAACAATTAAATGAAACCCCTTTCAAAAACTTTTTAATCAGTCTAAAAGAATGCTTACTTAAGCAAAGCTAAACAGATTTTTTTTCTTGCAGAACTTCATAAAACCTTTAGTATGCTACTGTGCAATCCTCCAAGGACACTCCATTATATAGTGATTTCCAAGCTTATTTGGCCATAGAATTATTTTCTTAGGAAACATCTCCTGGCAATAATGCCTTGCAAGTATCATTTAGGAAACACAATACAAATAAACTGTTTTTTTTTGTGTATAAATTGCTGAATGAAGCAGAACTTAGTAGTTTGTACCCCAGAGCTGGCATTTCAGACACATAGAAGGCAAAGTAGCAAATTTTGACTCCAACTGGGTTACTTTTCTAATAACATTAAAACAAATAAGGCTTCTATGCAGCAAATGCTGTACAGACAAGACATCTTTGGCTTCATGGTGTCATGGTTTGGATATGAGGTATCTCTCAAAGCTTCCTTAATACTGCTAGGAGGTGAAGTAATTAGATTGTGAGAACTGTAATCTAATCAGGCCATCCTCATTTAAATGGACTAACTGGGTGGTAATGGCGGGCAGGTAGGGTGTGGAAGAGCACATCTTCCTGTGGCCCCTTTCACCCCTTCACCCTCTCTCTGCTTCCTGACCCCAACCAGGAGCTGAGCAACCTTCCTCCACTTGGCCCTTCTGCCATGCTGTTCTGCCTCACCTTGGGCCCAGACCAATGGAGGTGGCCATCGATGAACTAAACCTCTGAAACCGTGAACCCCAAATAAAGTTTTCTTCCTGTAAGCTGTTCTTGCTGGGTATTTTGGTCACAATGATGAAAAAACCAGCTTTTCAAGTAAAATCACAGGTCAATAGATACCATATAGTCTAAATTCACTTATCACACAGATCACCAGAGCGGTCCTCTCTTCTCACTCCCCACCCATTTTCTAGTAGACCTTTTTTTGCATCTATTTCAAAATGTAATGCCCTAACCTTTCCTATGCATAACTAGGGGTCGAAGTGATAGACAAGATAACATAGTAAATAAGAACTTACCTATAAGCAAACTGCCTGTATTGGAGCCCTGTGTCAATTATCCATAATATATGAACTGGGTGGCCCCAGGCAAGTTACTTCCGTTCCCTTGGTTTCCTCTAGTATAAAGTAAATATAATAATACAGGTATCCTCACCATCTAAACTGAGGAGCTGATGGGATTTGAAAAAATGTCCCTTACTCTCCAACCCCTACTTTCTGTCTCAAAATCAGGAACAAAATTGATTTGGATGGTATGTTATTTTGTCATTTTTTTCAATTTTTTTTACCCAAACTCAGTAACTAAATAGATTTGATAGTGAGGAACGTGTATGGTACCTGCATCACAGAATTGTTGCAGGATTAAATTAGTTAAGTACATATGAGAGTGTCTGGCACACAGTGAATATTTGCTAGTCCTATCATTCCAGTTAGTGTGGTATAATTTTCCATAAGGATTATTAATGATAGGTCTCTTCTAGGCAAGAACACATGCTCTTGGTACTTTAATCCAAAGTTTTACTAAAGGACTGATCTTCAAATTTTATTTATGTATTCATTTGTTTGTTTTTGCTTTAGGATCTTTTTCAGGAAAGAACAGAACATGAAGCTGTGAAGCAGCTTTCTAGTTCTGTCTTTGTGAATGCTAATCAAAACATACTAGGAAGGGGGATAATCTGTTGGAATTTCAGTTCACACTTCATAGAAGTGGAACAAAATCCCATCCTTCCTACCTCATGGGATCAGCAGAGAAAATAACTATGAACATGCTCAACAATTTCCCTTGCTGAGAAGAAGCTTTTTAGTTTGAATCCATCCCATTTATTGATTCTTGATTTTACTTCTTGTACTTTAGGAGTATTGTTAAGGAAGTCAGATCCTAAGCTGACATGGTGAAGATTTGGACTTACTTTTTCTTCTATTAGGCACAGGGTCTCTGTTCTAGTGCTTAAGTCTTTGATCTACTTTGAATTGAGCTTCACTCATGGTGAGAGATAAGAGTTTAATTTCATTTTGTTACAGATGGATTTCCAGTTTTCCCAGCACCATTTATTTAAGAGACTCATTTCTCCAGTGAATGTTTTTGGCACCTTTGTCTAGTATAAGATAACTGTATTTATGTGGGTTTGTCTCTGTTTCTTCTATTTTGTACCATTTGTCTGTTTTAGTGACAATACTATGCTGTTTTTGTTACTGTGGCTCTGTAGTATAGTTTAAGGTCTGGTATTGTGATGCTTCCTGCTTTCTTTTTGCTAAGGATTGTTCTGGCTATTCTGGGTTTTTGTTTTTCCAAATGAATTTCATGATCATTTTTCTAGTTCAATGAAGAATGTTGTAGGGATTTTAATAGGAATTGCATTAAATCTGTATAATACTTTTCGTAGTATGGCCATTTTGACAGTATTAATTCTGCCTATCTAGGAGCATGGGAGGTCTTTCTATGTTCTAAGGTCTTCTTCAAGTTCTTTCTTTAGTATTCTGTAGTTTTCATTGTAGAGGTCTTTCACCTCTTTTGTAGATTGACTCCCAAGTATTTTATTTTTTTGAGGCTATTGTGAATGGGGTAGTTTTCCTAATTTCCCTTTCAGTGAATTCATCTCTGATGTATAGGAATGCATTTGATTTATGAGTATTGATTTTATATCCTGCTACTTTGCTGAATTAATTTATTAGTTCTAGAAATTTTCATGTGAAGAGAGAGCCTACAGAACGGGAGAAAATCTTTACAAATGTACCTCAGATAGAGAATTAATCTGCAGGATATATGAAGAACTCAAAAAATTTAAGACCAAAAATAAAAACCCAATTAATAAATGGGCTAAGGGATTGAACAGATGCTAGACAGAAGAAGAAATACAATCAATCTACAAATATATGAAATAAATGTTCAACATCTCTAGCAATTAGACAAATGCAAATCAAAACTACTCTAAGATTTCATCTCACTCCAGTCAGAATTGCAATTATCAAGAGTCAAGCCACTATAAATTTTTGGTGAGGATGTGGGGGGAAAGGTACACTCACATGTTGCTGGTGGGAATGCAAATTGGTGCAACCATTATGGAAGGTGGCATGGAGATTCTTCAGAAAAGTTGGAATGGAATCACCATTTGACCCAGCTATCCCACTTTTGGGTTTATACCCAAAGGACTTAAAATCAGCATACTACAATGACTCAGCCACATCAATGTTTATAGCTGTTCAACTCATAATAGCTGAACTATGGAACCAAACTAGGTGTCCTTCAACAGACGAATAGTTAAAAAAATGTGGTATATATGCACAACAGAATATTACTTAGCCATAAAGAAGAATGAAATGATGTCATTTGCTGGTAAATAGATGGAGCAGGAAAATATGCTAAGCAAAATAAGCCAATCCCAAAAATCCAAAGGCTGAATGGTTTCTCCAATATGCAGATGCTAATTCATAATAAGGGGGGGTGGTGGCTAGGGAAGAATAGAGTTACTTTGGATTAGGCAGAGGGGAATGAAAGAAGGGGAGGGTAGATGAGGGTAGGAAAGATAGTAGAATGAATTGGACATTATTACCCTATATGCATATATGGCTACATGACTGGTGTGGTTCTACAACATGTATAAGCAGAAAAATGATGTCATACTACATTTATCCACGATGTATCAAAATTAATTCTACTGTCATGTATAACTAATTAGAATAAATTTTTTAAAAATGCTAACCTGTAACACTTGGAAAAGAAGCTCTCTCCCCACCTAGATTACTTTTTACTCTATTTGTGGGATATAACCTCTAAATTACAGACCTAATATGAAAAGCCATATGAAACTCAGCAGCTCTGATTTTTGCAGAGGAAACCTGAGCATATTTCACAGTGATCAGTGGACCCATGGTGCTATAATACAACACATTAGAAACAACATTCATCAAAGCAACCAACATGTAATGAGAACCTACCAATCACCAGGATCATGTTTTTGTGCAGCCTAGATGAATACAGAGCAAGTGACTCATTACCTACGTAACTAGATATTAATGTGTCTGTCCCCTCTCATATCAACTGCCATGTTGCTGATTCTTTCTGAGTCACTTGGAATCTTTGCTCACTTTTTTTTTTTTTTTTTTTTTTGTAAAAATGGTCCTCTGCTTCATGAAACTAGCATGATTGTAAGATCCTGTTACTAGAATCTAACTTGAAAACCAGGCTACTTATCAGCAATGTATCAGAGGACTGATTTCCAATGGCAATGCCTGCTTTGTTGTTCATTCATTTTCTTTCCTTGGAAATTTAATAAATGTTATCTAAAAGGTCACTAGTTCTTCCTGTATAGCACACCGAAGGTATTTGTAGAACATTTAATATTTAGCCAACCCTTTACAATATCCCTGTTTATTTTCTGCTGAACAACCCAAGTAGTTCACTACCATTATACTCTTTTTTAGAAATGGAGAAGCTGAGGCCTCAATATATACACAATTTATGAAGTAACAAACCAATATTATCCTCAATTTTTAGTCAAGTGAGAAGTAAATCATTATGTTGAATAAAATTTTTAGCTTTTTTAAAAAAATGTTATCTCCTATATATAGTTGACCATCCACAGATTTAATCCCAAAAGGAATAATAATTTTACAAAGGCTTAGAAAATGTGCCCAGTGCCATAGAAAAAAAAAATATTACTGTTATTTAATATGAAAGAAATTCTCCTTCCTTCCCTTCAATATCCTTTTCCCCTCATCTCAATTATCTGATCAATTCTGCATATAATATGCTATCATCTCATATTAACATGAAACTGCAAAATAATAGATAATCTGAGTAACTAAAAACCTTAGATCAAACACAATAGAAAAAGTCACAAGTGAACTGCAACTCTGTCACCTCTACTGCAGGATTTCTCTAATTCAAAAGCAATTTGGTTTTCGGAAGAAAGATCACAGCCCTAGCTGTTTTGAGGGCAATCTGAAGTCATGCTGTCTGACCTCAGCAGGGGCCTTACTGACATTATTTTATACCTTTATTGAGTCCATCCCAATCACAACTGCTGTTTTGAATCCTTTATTTCTCCAATACCCAATTTTACTTAAGTAGACAAAACCGTCTCAGATTTGCAAAGGAGATTAAAGTCAACCACAATAAACTCTGTCAGTTTTCCTCCTCTCCTCCCAATTTCTCCCTGATCTTGAAAAAGGGCTAATCCACCTTCTTTATTTTTTTAAATATTTATTTAGCTGTCAGTGGACCTTCATTTTTTTTATTCATTTATATATGGTGCTAAGCATTGAACCCAGGGCCTCTCATGTGCCAGGCAAGCGTTCTACCCCTGAGCCACAACTGCAGCCCCAATCCACCTTCTTGTTGAAGAAAACACTTCAACCAAAATTCCTCCACTGCTTTACTATGGCTCCTTGTCTCTCCTCATCTCCTGCAGTCCTTCAGGATCCCTTTTCTGTTAACTCTAGCAAGGTCAAATGGCCTCTACCCTAAACTTCCATCTGCTTTGTTAACTTCTTCAATATTTCATTCCTTTTCTTGTCACCAGTTTCTTAAGTTATCAGTATTTAGTTTTCCACAAATTATTCCACATTCAATCACATCATGAACCCCTAAAAACTAGCTTTTGTTCTCAATTATCTATTTTCGTGATACATCAGGACACATTTATTCATTTCCACAAATACTTTTGGAACACATTCCACATTTACTGCTGGGAATAGAGTGTTAATTTGGAGCTCTCAATATAGTGAGGGTGACAACTGAGACAAACAAGAAGTTTTAAAATACAGATATCAAGGTATGCTATAAAGGAAATAAACAGAAAAAATGATAGACAACAATAAGGAAAGTCCACCCTCTTGCGTAGGTTTTACAGAAATGGTGGCCAAAAAAACAACCAATTGTTCTAAGAATAATGTAGAGTGGCTCTACAGAACAGAGGAATCAGATCTACAAAGACCTGAGTTGGAGAAGTGTTTGGTGCATTTGAGGAATGAGTCTGTTCAATTCACCAAGCAGGGCATTAAAGACAAAGGACCCTGGAAAGAGACCCTACTGGCATCAGCCAATGAAGGATCAGACTCTGATGCCATCATTAGCAGAAAATTCAGTAAGGTAAGTAGAAAACACAATCTAGAAGTGGCAGTTTAATTCAAACATTTCCAGGGGGGGAGTTCCAACATGGACAACAGGAATCCCTTATAAAGGAAACTGAGCATGGAAAAACCCACAAATAAAACACAGATTCCAACAGGCAAACATAAGGGAAGTCTATGAGCAAATTACAGAGCATCAGGTACTGAGTGCCAGTTCCAAGAAGTTTCTACAAAAGTAAGGATGGGACACTATGTTAAAAGAATCAACTCAGTAGATGAACCTTAGGCACAGGGACCAATATACAGACTTAAACATATGAAATAACTCAGAAATCCATTTACCAAAATTGGTATAACTTGTGGGATTTGAACTCCTGAGTCCGAGCCATTGAGTTGCAGAGAGTAAATACTAGAAATGTTCAGGTTTTTAAAAACCATTTTTTTCAAATCTTAATTCAAAGGTCCCCTTGTTACCATTTCTCATGATCTGTTTTCAAGCTGCATCATCCACTGCTCCTCAGATACGACATGTCCAACCTTATTTATTCTCTTTCACAGAGTCACTAGAAACCTTTTAGACTAAGATCTGGAAGGCAAATACATCTCTTCCATCCAGCTCATTGCCAATTCAGTCTCTTATTCCTCCTCTGTTGCTTTTTCTTTTCACTGGCACAGCCCAATTTAGTCTATCACTAAAGTCTAATCCAGAACTCTAGACAGTCTTCTACATTAATTTACTCCCTATTCAAAACAATATAACAGATTTTTTTCTTGTTAAGTCCAGCTCAAGTCCTTTGAAAACATTAGCATATTAAAAGAAAACAAATTGAGTTTTGAAAAAATAAGTTTATTTGAGCAAAGAACAACTAATTCAGGCAGCACTCAAAAGCAGAAGTCCAGAGACCTGCAAGTTTTTAAAGACTAAACACCAGATCAAACTAGAGAAATCACATGATTGGCCACAGCCAGGCATCTGCCTTATTTGGAAATAGTGTGACAAGGGCTTTGCCTCACTGGGTGTGGTGTGATGAGTTGTCTGCCTTGGATTGCCTGAAGTTCGGCTGTTTGTGATTGGCTGAAATTTGGCTGTTAGAAAAAATATATATATACATACTCCTAAATTAGGTTGCTGTTTAAATTGTAAGTTAGGTTGCAGTTTGTCATATAGGAACTCAAATACAGAGACAGCCTTAGGTTAATGCCCTCCTGATTATTGGCTTTGGTAAGTAGTTCCTTCTGCTGACTAAAACATGTAAAGCATTTGCCGTGGCTACTGGGCCTTCCTATGTTTCAGCCACCGAGGCCCCATTTAATCTCAGGTCCTATTTCTCTATGCATGCTCCATGCTCAACCAAATAAATGAAGTGCATTATTCTATCTCCTTTCACTTAACATATACTTATTGAATTCCTCCTGGATGCCAGAAACCATGCTAGGTATTCGTTATTCAGTGATAGACAAAATAGAGTAGCAATGAGGGGCTTGGTATAAGCAATAACTTTCAAGTACTTTGTATTGAAAATAATTTGTTCAGAAAAAAATTTTACAGTGTACTGAGAAGTACACTGTGTAAACTGGGCTTGGTGGTGCTTGCCTGTAATTCCAGCAACTCTGGAGGTTGAGGCACGAGGATTTCAAGTTCAAGATTAGCCTCAGCAACCTAGTTAGGCCCTAAGTAACTTACAAGACTTTGTCTCAAAATAAAAAATAAAAAGTAAAAAGGGCTGGGATGTGGCTCAGTGGTAAAGCACCTCTGGGTTGAATCCCCAGTGCCAAAAAAAAAGTACACTGTGTAAAGCACATAAAAACCAACAGTTGTTCTGAATGAGGTGTGGGACTATCTACTTTTCCTCTCCCCCAGGGATTTTTCAGGGTTTCTGCAAAATGCCTTAGGAACCCTTGATTTTCATGTACAGTTGTCCCTCAGAATCCAAGGGGGATTGGTTCTAGGTCTCCCACCACCCCAAATCTACAAGTGCTCGGTTCCCTTATAAAGAAAGGGTTGCACATTTGCATATAATCAATGTGCAACCTCCCTAAACCTTAAATCACCTCTAAGTAACTTATAATACTTAATGTAAATCCTATATAAATTGTGTGTGTGTGTGTGTGTGTAAGGGAATAATGGCAAGGAAAAACATCTGTACAGGTTTAGTGCAGACAATTTTATTTTCAAATATCTTTTATTTGTGGCTAGTTAAACTAGGAATTCAGAACCAGTGGATACAGAAGACCCACTGTCCTATACTTTGAAACACACACATCACTTCTCATAGTAAATCACATTTGTCCCTAATTTTTGCCAATATTTTGTGCTTCATCCTTCCTCAATAATATGCTCCTTTACACAAACTTTGCAAATTTTATAGCAGTGGTACCACTGCAATACTTTATTCTTGTAAACAAACTCAAGCATGAATTGGGTGAGCTGAGAGTCAGTTTATTCATAGGTGTGCAAAAATTCAGACTAAGCTATCTTCTAGTCTTAAAGGAAGTTTATCTTCAGGCATCCGAGAGACACCAAGTGAGTAACTATTAAAAATCAACCAGATCCTGGACCAGGACAAGTTTATCAGATGATTTTAGAACATCACAGTGGAGTACAGGATGCTGAGGGAATGCAGGATGGGAAGAGTGGAGGCAAGGTGGGCTCCAGAGAGAAACTCTGAAGGCTTTGCCACTCCCAGAACTGACCATGAGAACAAAGTATGTGCCCTCCAATACCCAGATATAATCTTGCTCTACTCTACTCCACAGGACCAGTGCATCCAGATAAAACAGAACTTTTGCCTAGGAGTCTGTTCCTTGGAGATTGCATGGCATGTCTTCTGCTAAACCACGAAGATTGCAAGCCCTCCAGCATCTCTCTCTCCATCTCCTACTCTTCCTGCCACAGCTCATGTGACTTCAGCCAGACGGGCTCCCCACCCCATGCATTCTCCCTCAGTGCTCTTGCCCTTGCTCTGCCTGCCTGGCTCTCCACCCTACCACCCCAGATGAAGCCTTCCCTGAAAACTTGATTTAAAATTACAGACACCCACCACCAATGCTCTATGTCCCCCTTACTCCCTCTATTTTCCTCCATAGGAAATGCTTACCTCCCTCTAACACTACATTTGTTTTTTACTAACTTAGTTCATTGTCTACTTCTCTGCACAAGGTCAGCAGTTTTGCTTTGTTTTATTCACTGCTGAATCTTCTGTGCCTACTAAAATGCCTGGACATGGCAGGAAAGTCCCAGTTTTTCTTTGATGGAGTGAAATTTCCTTCACCTTTACTAATAATTTATCACCAAAGATATTTGAACATCACACACACACACACACACACACACACACTAGGTGATACATTTAGTATATTTAAAACATTAAGTATGAAATTCTAAGTTTTCTTGGAATAAAGATGACGTATTTCCAGAAATCTCCTAATTAACCCTTTATCTCATCAGTCTACTTTCTTAAATGCTTACCCGAGGGCACACATATCCTGGATGTTATCATTGCTTATTCCAAGAATAAATATATAAAAGCAGGAAATAGAGGTCTTCCACTTGTACAGAGAGAATTAGGTGCTATTTCCTTCCCACCCACCAGCCACCAGGCCTCTACCTGGGCACCCATCTGCTACTCAGTGCCTTTGCAATCACCACCCGACTTGGCCCAGACTCACCACCTGCTCCCCACTTCCCCTGCTCCCCACTTCCTCTGCACCCTGCCGTAGTATCCATCTCCCTCGTCAATATGAGTAAAGCCCAGGCAGGGCTGGCTCCACCAAGACTTTAAATAAAGCCACTCCCATGTTACCATGACAATAATCACTACTCACACAACACTCTTGATACCATCCCTCTGGATCCTCTTTTCCAGGGAACAATTACTTGCTGAAATTAATAACCAGAGCTTGTATTAACACAAATCAATGCAGAACTAGATATTTCAGGAGACTCTCTTGCTTTTATCCCCTGCTGCACTGGACTAACAGTTGCAGAAAACATCCAGAAATGTCAAGAAGAGGGCATGGAGGGGCTGGAGCTCTGTGGTAGAGTGCTTGCCTGACATGAGTGAGGCCTTGGATTGGATTCCCAACACCAAAATGAGAAAAAAATGTCAAGTGGGTTCAGGAAAAGTGGTTTGGTGCAAGGAAAGAGATAAAATTGAGAGCTCTGCTGAAAATGTGGGGAAAGGGGCTGGAAAATATCTCGTAGTGAACAAGGAAGAAACTTGCCTTTGCAAAACCTTAGTCAAGAAAATCAAAATAAAATAAGACATACGCTAGTGAAACAAAATTGTAAGTGTGTTCCAGGTGTGAGTGTGGAAATGTTCTTTGCACAAGAAACTTTTAAAGGACCACAGTTAACATAAAGATGGCCATAGGGTTGGGCAGGGTAGCAAAGGCCTGTCATCCCAGCTACTCAGGAGGATCACAAGTTTGAGTCCAGTATCCAGAAACTTAGTGAGACCCTGTCTCAAAATAAAAAGGGCTGGGGATGTAAGTCAGTGATAAAGTATCCCTGTATTCAACCTCTAGTACAAAAAAAAAAAAAAAAAAAAAAATCCATGGGCTAAATTTAGGTACTTAGCACACAACCCAACATGCTGGACTCCAGTAGGGAAATGATACCAATGGAGGATACGTTCACAAATACAAAGCACAGATCACTGCAAAAAAAAAAGAAAAAAAGAAAAAATTAAGAATAAAAATAAAAAAAAAGATCCCCCCAAAGGAAAGTCAATAATAAGAGAGAGAGAGAAAAAAAAAGATTTGTGTAACACATCCAATTCAAATCTGTTTAAACTAATTAAAGAAATATTTTAAAGGAAAGAAGCAATAAAGGTAGAATACTATAAAAATAAACAGATGGACTGAGAAAGAACCCAATATAACTTCTAGAAATGAAAAAATAAAACCATGAGAACATGCTGAGAGTAAACCAGATCCAGGCACCAGGTGGTGAACGTGGAGAACAATCTGCATACTGTGAAGTGATTCTCTTTGCATCTTCTAAAAGGGAAACCTGGGATGTCAAAGGGACAACACTGGGCCCTAATTCAGGCAACAAAAAGGCAGGATTATTCTCTCCAGGACTCCAGTGGCTTTATACTAACAGATGACCAGCACAGGAAGATTCTAATATTTTTTTTTATTTTTATTTTTTTGTGGTGCTGGGGATTGAACCCAGGAACCCAGGGTCTTTATGCATGCAAGGGAAGCATTTGACCTACTGAGATATATCCCCAGACTGATTCAATTTTGATTTACACAATTTCCTGTATAGCACAGCACTCTGCCTAGCAAGCATACAGGCACCTTGGAAGATTAAGAGTTGAGGACACAGTTTTATCTGCTAGGACAGATGTTGACAGTCAAAGAGGGCCAAAGAAAGGGTCTTCCAGGTCATGCTGAAGTGGAAGAAGCACTATTTTATTTCTTCTCCTGTCACATTAAACACTGAATTCAGGCACAGTCCTGGAGCTACTTCTTTCGTGGACTTTGGGTAACCAGATGTACTGATGATGCATTTCTGCAGCTTTAACATTGAGACTCATCTGTGGTTGGAAATAAAACATGAAGTTCTTTATACTTATGCAGCACCCCAGACCTTGGGCAATTAGCTAGCATAAACTGGCCCCCTGGGCACCACTTTTGCCTTGGTAACTTCCTTCTTCTGAGCTTAATAAATCTTTGCAGAGCTATTGCCTAACCTTAAATGTTCTTGCAAAAGGGAAAATGTCCACAATATCAGAACCTCAGAAGGTCATGCAAAGCTCCCTCATAAAAGCTGTCATTTTCTAAAATTGTGTTCTTGTCTTGATCTCTAGTTCCATCAAAACCCATGATGTTTCCAAGGGACAAGATGTCACAGGATGCACTATTGTTTCTGGTACAATACACTTTGAGGATTTAAGTTTAATCTTCCTTGGATCACATATGCCAAAATAAATACTATATTCATACATGGTCACTGGTTTACTCTAGCTGAGAACATGTAGTGAATCAACAAAGGGTAGCAGTTTTGCCAAAATTCAGTAGCATGTCCTGTTCAAAATGGTTACAGAATTTATACCAATAGCCCATAAAAATATACATTTCATTTTACTTCTAATAGCAATTTGATGGAAAAAAATTCTCCCTAAAAATTCAGACTTTAGTAATCTCAAAGCAATTATTTTTTATCCTTTCATCCATTTTTCCATAGTCCAATAGTAGGAACCCAAGTGGCCCTATCAAGCAAATTTATACAGGAATAGCTTGTGATAAAAGCTGACAAATAGTGCTGAAAGGAAAGATACTTACCATGGCAACCATTGACCACACGAATAAAGAGAATACAGAATGCAATTGCCAAGTAGATTTTTAGGATATTATGCCTAATACGTGAGCACCACATAAAACCTCAGAAATCATAAGTATAGATTTTAATAACAATTTAAGACAAACTAATATATGCTTTCAGAATTTCTGGACAAATTTAAGTTTGTCTGATTTCTTTCTTTTTCCCCTCTTCAGAAAGTCACTAAGCTGATAGTTTTCTAAACTAATATGAGCTGCAAATGATATACATTGAGGACACATCACATAAAAGTCTGAGAAAATATTTTCATTTCAAAGTCATATAAGAGCCTGAGCTGAACCAATGAAATGATCCAGATGAAACTTTAAATCAGAAATATAACACCTATATAATCATTTGAAATATTTTTTAAATGTTTTTTCTACCCATAATTTGTGCTTAAAAAACAAAAATCATCTTAGTGCTCATTCTAGTAAATGAAATCACCTTAGTGTTTCCACATGTAAATCTCTAGAATATGTTTATTTCATGCCTTGAATGCAATCAGATATCCCTCAATGGCACTGGCAGTCTCAGGAAGTTACCGAGTGGTTTAGCATTTATAGTAATCAGTTGGTAGAATTACTTGTACTAGGAGAGCCTTTTATCTGGCAATCCAACCTAAAATGGGAATAATAAAAAAAAACTGGTTTAACTGTAATGAAGATACACTTCTAAAATTACATCCTAAATATTCACTGAATTGAAACTGATTTTCCCCCATCCTGTAGAGTTTAAAACCCTATAAATAATAAACAAATGTAATCCTTCCTGTAAGCACAGATTAGGAAAAAATGCTATGCAGTGAACATTTCAAGCTTAGTCTTGAAATGATGACGAGGTCTTAAAGAAATCAGGAAGAAAGTCAATGTGGCAAGTTTCTCCTGTGTTTGCTTTCTGGGCTGACCTGTTGCTGAAAACCAGGAGAATAAAGTCATTAGAGAATGAGTCACATGGGAAACACAGGCAAACAGAAGAGTACGGAGGACACAGTACGTGTTATTCTTCAATTGGCACTCAACTTCAAGGCTAAAACATTAAAAAAAGGACAGAGAAAAGTGTCCCTGAAAGTTCAATTTGTGATAAGTGACCATTCTTGTATTTTATGTGATATGCAAAGCATTAAAATTATACATATTAATGTGGTACCATGTTTCATACTTACATGCATTGTGTAACCAGCTTACACATATCTCCTCAAACATTTATCACCTCTTTAAAGTGCAAACATTCAAAATCCTTTCTTCTAGCTTTTGACATATGCAATCCACATTGCTATCTATAGCCACTCCACTGTGCCACATCAGAATTTCTTACACCTATCTATTGTAACTTCATTAATCATCGATCACCTTTATATTACTTTAAGAATCATAGTTTTTTAAAAATCCAAAGAGTGTCCAAACTGATCTTTTATAAAGTAGAACATTTTTTATCCCTTTATTTTATTTATTTATTTGTATGTGGTGCTGAGGCTCGAATCCAGTGCCTCACACAAGCCAGGCAAGCACTTTACCACTGAGCCACAACCTCAGCCCCTGATTTTTTTTCTTAAACCAATTTTTCCCCCAGAGCTGGGATTGAATTTAGCCTCATGAATGCTAAGGATGCACCCGACCATTGAGCCACATCACCCATCACCAAAATCAATTATTTCATTTGAACAATCAATATAAAAATCAATTGGCATAAAAGATAACATACTAGCACACATACTGAAGGCAAACTTGAAATTATATATTACAGAAATATTACTATGATCTTCTTAGAAATATACTCAATAATATGCAATTACGTAAAACTTGAGATCTTAGAAAATTACTTATTAGGATTTGACAGATAAGCAAAGTAGAAGCATAATAGTACTTTTGTTTTGAGCTTATTTTTTTAATAGCAAAGTGTGTTTTTCTGCCATGGACTCAAAATATTAAAATTAATAGTTTGGGCTTCTAAAGGAAAACATTGCCAGATGTATTTGTACATGCCTGTAATATCAGAAGCTTGGGAGACTGAGATAGAAGAACTGCAAGTTCAAGGCCAGCCTTGGCAATTAGTGAGATCCTATCTCAAAATAAAAAACAAAGAGCTAGGAATGTAGCTCAGTGGTAAAGTCCTTCCAGGTTAAAACTCCAGTACCAATAAAAGAAAATTTCATAGGTTTTGAAATATTATATTACATGATATATCATATCATGTATTATGTTTACCAAGATAGTGTTGATTTATAATGTACTTCTTTCCAAATTATTTAGGCATTTACCATGTTTTTTAAAAACACCTGCTTTTTCAACATACAAAGACTAGATAATAAGATAGAAATCTCTAGTCACAACCATAAGACAACAGTTCATATTGGATAGGAACATTATAATATAATAGCTTTTAAGGAGCAAGGTGAAAAAAATATCAGAAGAAAGTCTGTAGAATTGAAGTCAAAGGAAAACTGTTTACAATGTAGAATCAGGCTTTTCATTAAGTTACTTCCAGGCTTAGGGAGAGATGATAGCTTCTAACAACCTCAGCTTACTTAGTGCTCCGCCCTAAGGAGTGTGTTTGTCATCTAACAATATTGACTCCAAGATCTGACTCCAGCTGCTAAGGACACGTTAGCTTAATGTGTGTGAAATCTCCCTTTCATATATGGCTAAAGTCATTACTAGACCCAGGTTGAAACAACAAAAGACGTCTTTTTCCAGCCTGTTTGACCTCATTAGCAACATTTCGCTTTGATGGGAAGTTCTATTTACAGAGATTATTTGAAATTCCAAAAAAAAAATAATAAAATGATATTAGTGTTTCCTTCATAAATGTATATCTTCAAAAAGATTAGAGTTCATAGGAAAAATCACAGCTTCTTTGAACAGTCACACATTTTAAATTACTTCTTATTTCTCATTCCTCAAAAGTGACCTCCACTAGGATGAAAGGAATTTCAGGTGTAGGCCTTTATTCAGGGAAAACAAGAGACCTGAATAAGTATGAGACTAAGTTTCTTCCAGTTCAGTACATAGTATAAAATTTCTGATAGCCAGGAAGAAATAGATTATGCTATAAAACAACTATGGAGAGATAAATGTCAAATTTGGAGGCTGTGGGCTCCTTGAGAATGGTTGAGCACAGAAGCGTGAATACTAGGGCAAAAGTTTTTAACCTGGGATCTATGGAGCCCACAGAGATCCTTGGAATGGGGTTAGTATTTAAGTAAATGCTCTGAAATAATTTAATTACGCATGTACTTATACTTGTGCATTTTCCTGAAAGTCAATAGATTTCATTGAAACTATATGGTTCAAATCATGAAATTTGGGGGAAGGAAAGACAAGCCTCTCAATTATTATGCCCAGCAATAGGCTTAAACTGAGGCTGTTCTGGGCAAACTGGGAAATGAAGTCACCTTATACAAGCCCCCAAAGGTAATATACTACTGCACCAGAGGAAGTGGCTTTTCATTATTTCAGCCCAAACACTAATCACAAATTTGGACTTAAGGCAACTAGTTTTTATATAAGCAGGTGTATACTCCAAGTATCTGGCTACAAGTCTCACTTCACTGGACACTGTCTGTGGCTTTGTGATTCACAGGTTCTAAGCTTGGACTAAGGCCCTTGGAACACTCTGGGTGTCCTCAGGCTTTCTCCCTACTTTGGGTGCTTTGCACATACCTTTTTTTCTCATCCTTCTAAATGGCTAGTTTTTATCCATGTTTGATGCCGACCTTTCTACTCCACCTTTCCCACAGGAAACACAACTAGCTACGTGATGCTAAATGCGACATATCAATGACTAGTGTTCAGCTGCTGACCCATCTCATGGTCTCCAACTGTAGACAGAGGTGTACCAAGGTTCACCTGAGGAGTAAACCCGCTCCTCCTTTGCTTGCTACTGGAAAGAATAGAAATAAGAAAAGAACTGGGCTGTGGTGTAGTTCAGTGGCAGACTGCATACCATTCACAAGGCACAGGATTCCAACCCCCAACACACACACACACACACACACACACACACACACACAATGTTTTAAATTTAAAAATTAAAAAATGAAGAATTGATCAAGTTGTTTAAATTCATAGTATGAAGACATTTAAATTTAATTTTGAAAATTTTGGAGTAATCTTGATGTGCTTATCATTTAAGTATTTGTAAAATATAAGAGGGTTGTATTTCAGACAATTTGAAATTAGTCTTGTGATTTTAAAGATGTGCCTTAAACTAGGATTTTATTTTGGAAGTATAAAATAATTGTTTCTGAATATTAAGAAGATTAATAGAACTTGATTTACTATAAAGCAGTCTCTATGATATTTAGAAGAGTTGCTAAAATGTTTTGATGTTTTGCTAATTATGTTTGCAAAACTACTCTGTTGTGCATTCAGAAGGTTCATGAGAATTAGATATGCTGGTATTAAAATCATAAGTATAGTTTGAAATATTCAAAGGAATTTTGTTAAATTTATAAAATTGAATGTAGTTTTTAAATTATTTATTATCTTGAATTTAGACCACCAAAATGTAATCTAGTGAATTTAATCTAGAAATCAAGCTAACCTCTAAGAAACAAAGGTAGCTTTAAATTTTATACCAATTTACTTTTTTAATAAATATATTTTGTAGATTTTAAACTTGCAGATTTAGAAAGAATATACTTTTTTTTTTTTTTTTAGTACTGGAGGTTGAACCTAGAGGCACATAACCATTAAGCCATATCCTCGGCCTTTTTTGTTTTTTGAGGCAGGGTCTCACTAAGTTGAACTTGCATCCTCCCATATCGGCTTCCCAAGCTGCTGGGATTACAGGCATACACCACCACACCTGGCTAAAAAAAATACATTTTAAAGTTTCATCTTTAATACACTAAGTACCAGTGAAAACCTAGGAAGCTGGAAACAGTTGTTTTTGTAAACAGAAACCCTCCAAGTCAGACATTAAGAAAAACTCAAGTGGCTAAACAATTCTTCCTTATGTCAAAACACAAATTTTTATGAGTCTATTTTCCCCTAAGCTACAATGTGTGGAGAGCTCGTTTATTCAGCAATTTGGTCTTCAATAAGATATGTTTTTGTCAAATCTCCTTTGAGGCAAATCCCTTGAGGACAAAAACTCATTTTCTTTTCCCTCGGCATAAAACTCATGGGTTTTATGGGGTTAGCATGCATTTACACGTTTCTTTCATTAATTCCTGAGGTAAGAAGGTAGCTTAATGAGCTGGGTACGGTGGCGTACACCTGCAATCTCAGTGACTTGGGAGGCTGAGGCAGGAGGATTCCAAGTTCTATGTCAGCCTCAACAAATTTGTGAGACCCTGCCTCAAGATAAAAAATTAAAAAGAGCTGAGGAGCTCAGTGGGAAGGGGCCCTGGGTTCAATCCCCAGTACCAATAAATAAGTAAGTAAACGAATTCAGAAAGTAGTTTGATGGATAGAAAGAAATATTGGATTGATTATCAGTAATTATAGGAAAGTTTAGGTCCTCTACTGCCCAGTTTTGTGGCTTTGGGCTATTTATTTGTGGTCATCTGAGCTTATTTAATTTTTTAGATGCCCTTCAAGAGATGAATAGCTAAAGAAACTGTGGTATATATACACAATGGAATATTAATCAGTCATAAAGAATAATAATATTATGGCATTTGCAGATAAATGGATGGAATTGGAGAATATCATGCTAAGTAAAATAAGCCAATCCCAAAAAACCAAAGGTCAAATGTTTTCCCTGATAAGTGGATGATGCTATATAATCTGGTTGTGGGGTTGGGGAGTGAGAGAAGAATGGAGGAACTTTAGATTACACAAAGGGAAATGAGAGGGGGAGGGAGTTGGAGTATGAAAAATGGTGGAATGAGACAGACATCATTACCCTATGTACATGTATGATTGCATGAATGATATGAATCTACATAATGCACAGCCATAGAAATGAAAAGTTGTACCCCATTTGTGTAGAATGAATCAAAATGCAACCTGTAAAAATAAAAAGAAAAGAAAATATGGAAGTCTGGTGAGGTTATTATGACAATTCTTCCAAAATGGTGTGTAGAAGCTTAAGCCTTGGGAAATCTATTTTCAAAGAGTAATCAAAGACTACGTTATTATGGAGTTAATAGTTTGAGACCCCAATGATCATAATGCAGAGAAGCAAGTGACACATTTTGTACTAATAACTACTATTTTTGAGGACTTTCTATGTTCTAAGCACTTTATGATATCATCTTCAGCAGATCCTATTAAATGTAGACCTTACTATCTTCTCCTGACAAGTTCGATTAAGTAATTTTCCTGGGTTAATAAAGCCTGTAATAGTTATAAAACTA